>JAVJIF010014941.1:0-134937 GCA_038442645.1 Agave tequilana
TTGAGTAGAACACTTAGATTATATGCTTATGTGTGGAGATCGCCGAGCATGAAGGTGGACTCATCTTCCGTTTATTTTACATGTTGGATGTATAGGAATATGATATGCATGATTCTTGATACATGTTAGAACCCTCATGTTTGTCCTATGTGTATCTAGAGTATTGGTTGTAGACATATCAGGATGTAGCATGAGGGTAATTGAGATGGATATATGATGGAATGACCTGACTTATCATGTTAGAACTTAGATACATGTTTATGATATGTTGGACACCGAATATTGGATATCATGTTTGATCTTTAATAGAAGTGTGAACCCTTGAGGATTTGGAAATCAGATTAGATTGTTAGAGTGAGATAGCTGTGTTTGATTATGGTTATATGTTGGAACAACAATTAGTGAATCAGATTACTAGATGTGTAATGAAACTTGATGATTATGGAATTATTGGAATCATGAGTTGGTTGTGTTGACTTTGAATGGACCAGGGACTTATGTTATTTACATAGAATGATGATCAGTAATTAGACCTGACTTATTAGTTGAGTATTTGAGGACATATCAGATATGACTGGGTTAGTCGAGTTGTGATTTAGATTGATTGAGTTAGAGGTTATCCAGAATCTATGTTCCTTATATTGGAGCCTGACTTGTCTTGAGATGAGATTGACGTGTTGGCAATTGAGATTCATTAGATGATATGTTGTTGATGTTAAGTATCAGTAGTAGCTATTCTATATTGCAGTTGATCGAGGACATATTGGATGTGCACTTACCTTTACTAAAAGATAATGACGATTGGATTGGTACATGAACTTATTCAGAGTTGGACTGAACTTGTGTTATAGATGATATTGGATTTACATTCTTATGATTAAAACCTGATATGCATTAAGATGAGTTTGATATATTCAGGTAGAGGACTTTCTAGACTTGATATTCTTTTATTGGTGATGACTCATTCAGATATTGATATGGACTTGTTGTGATGTTAGAGACTGGGTTACTCCAGTGATATGGATATAATTATTGTGAGAGTGAATTAGTGATATCGGTGAATTTAATATATTCAGAGTTTGATAGCTTTTACTATTTGATCTCTGTTATTGGTGACTTGAGGATCAGTGTCTAGACTGTTACTGTTATTTATGTTTAGGTTATTGAGAGTTACTGGGAATGATTGTTTGACCGTAACCACGGTACAGTTCTATTGTTCATCGTATACACGGTTACTGTTACTGTTCACTATTACTGATATCGTTCACCGTGTATACGATTACTGATTGACTGTTACTGTACTGTTATTGTTACTGTCACCGTATCGTCCCAATATTTAAGATAATATGGACATTGACTGATTTGATTGAATTGAATGAATAATAATGTAAATGGCCAACTTACACTGGGATTGGAGAAATTGAGGAGAGGAGACAGCGTCTGTATTTTGGGTGGACCTAGGATACAGGTTGCGCAGCCGACTGAGGGTTCCACTGCAGGGTTCCTGGGGGATGACTGGCATCCCATCTGTACTGTTTACGTTCCACTGTTTCACAGTGAGATTACTGTTACTGTTACTGAGTACCTAGCGGTACGGCCTGGTTCAGCGCCAGGAAACTGAGGCCATGGTCCGGGTAGAACGGGACCCACCTAAAACATGGACAACGTCTCCAACCAATCAGTTTCAATAACTTAGGACTCTGGTTGACACGTGTAGTAGGCGTAGTATGGGATGCGTCTATTACAGGTGGCAAATTGGTGTTCGCTGACATAATAAATGAAAATAAACTGTTAATGTAATGTGACTGACTATATCACCTGACTGTACATTTATATTACTGTGATAAACATATAACTATAACCCTGACCAGACTTGGATACCAGCCTAGTGACATATGATAGGTTACTATTGAGACATAAGTGCTTGCTATATTGATCAGTTGTTGCCTATCTTTATTCGTGTTGTTATTATGTTTATTACAGTTCTTTTATTTATCGGTTATATGGTCTCTTTTATCTGTAGTTGCTCTTATTACTAATTATGCACATTGTTTCTTCTGCACGAGCTGTTTCCCCTTTACACACACACACACTCATTATGGTCGCGTTCTGACGACCCTGGGTTTGCACGTCCAGCTATTGGACGATGTTTCTAATGTGCAGGTTTTCGATGAGACGCACGCCTTGCGAGGAGCTTGGGTCCTCTCCCTTTGATTCTGGTATACTTGCATTTTTATTCTTGTTATTATTCCTTGATTCCTGTATATCACCTTTGACTTCTATTCAGATGTCATTTCTTCCTGTTATTCATTGCTATCATGTGTAGTCTCATATGTATTGATTGCAGTGATCCTTGATTATTATAGTCCTGATTTATAGCTTGTTCAGGTTAATTTAGGCTTAGCGTATATACGTGGGGTATTTCCTCGCGTATATACGTCGCCGACTCTCGTCGCGACTCCGTTTCCGCGTATTTTGGGAAGCGGGGCGTGACAGTAGCCGAATTTCCCGTGAAGGGCTGTGAACTATCTCCTCGAGATTCTTAGATTACGAGTTGAGGTGCTATATGAAGCTCTCTTGGTTCAACACAAGTATGAACAAACACAAACTATATCATGAAAATACACCTAGAGGGGTGAATAGGTGTACTAGCTAATCTAATGATAATGATGCGAATTAAAAAACTATTAAGCTAAATACACAAAGTATAACACAATAGTGTAGCTGAATTCCCGATGAAGGGCTCTGGACTATCTCCTCGAGATTCCTCTAGATTACGAGTTAAGGTGCCACTATGGCTCTCTGGTTGAATACAAGTGTGAACAACAATCCCAAGCATATATTAAATTTAGCACAAATATAAGCTCTCTTGGTTCAACACAAGTATGAACACACACAAACTATATCATGAAAATACACCTAGAGGGGGGTGAATAGGTGTACTAGCTAATCTATGATAATGATGCGAATTAAAAAACTATTAAGCTAAACACACAAAGTATAACACAATAGTGTAGCTGAATTCCCGGTGAAGGGCTCTGGACTATCTCCTCGAGATTCCTCTAGATTACGAGTTAAGGTGCCACTATGACTCTCTTGGTTGAATACAAGTGTGAACAAAGAATCCCAAGCATATATTAAATTTAGCACAAATATAAGCTCTCTTGGTTCAACACAAGTATGAACACACACAAATTATATCATGAAAATACACCTAGAGGGGGTGAATAGGTGTACTAGCTAATCTAATGATAATGATGCGGAATTAAAAAACTATTAAGCTAAACACACAAAGTATAACACAATAGTGTAGCTGAATTCCGGTGAAGGGCTCTGGACTATCTCCTCAAGATTTCTCTAGATTAAGAGTTAAGGTGCCACTATGCCTCTCTTGGTTGAATACAGTGTGAACAAACAATCCCAAGCATATATTAAATTTAGCACAAATATATCAAGTATATAAAGAGATAAACAATATAAGCATGCAAGATATATAAACACAAGTGAGAGAGAGAGAGAGAGAGAGAGCAATCGCAAATACGAGAGAATTATTTCGAAGTTCGAGCACCATTGCTCTACGTCCCCGCCTTCAACACTATGAAGGATTTCCACTAAAAACGATCCCACTGGATCACTCGGTACCGCAATACCTACAACGAGTTCACACTAGAACTCCGAACCCGCCAATCCATCACTTGTTCCCGCAAGAAGAACACACGCAAGCACACTAGCTTGCCGAGGCCGCACTCTACACCGAGCTCCCACAAGAACTCGTCACAAACACGAACCTGTAAGTTCGCCTCCTCAAATACAAAGATGAACACTTGGTGATCTCAACACTTTGATCACCTAAAAATACTCTCAAAACAAAGCTCCTATAGGATGGATTAGTAATGAAAAACTTAAGTACGTGCGAGAAAAACTAGGATAGAATTGTGGTGAAAAAATTCTGTTGGCCCAGAGGCCTTCCACTCTAGTTTTGATGATGATTAACTCATGTAGTTATGTTTACTAATAATCTTGTGATTTCAGTTTCAGATTATATAACAAGATATTAGTTGGTGATTAGTTTCAACAAGGAGTTTAGAAGCTTTTCATGGTGATTCCGGTGCCCGAGCATCATGTTCATACCTTTGCACTCGGGGATCACGGTTTGGGAGCAAGTCGACTTGAAGATGGAAGATCGTCAGAAGACTTAGGTATCCTAGTTTAGGTTTGTGTGTTTTAGATCCATGTGTAAAGTTTAGTATAGTTGATATGCTCAAGTGCACAATACACACACGTTTTGATTTTTGATATTGGTTTTCTTGAATAGTTGATCACAATCAAGTTTAAATAGTTTATATGTATAGTAGATGTTTTCCTTCTATACATGCATGCTTAAACTTCTTATACAAACTGATTTTGACTTTTCTATTCATGTATTGAAAAACTACAAGTTTGATAAAAATACAGGTTTTGGTTTTTGATAAAATTTGCAAGACACAAAAATGATTCAAAATGTTTGATATTTATCTTGAAATATTTATCACATATTTGTTTATCCATGTAAATGATAAAACTATTTTTGGGTATTTTTACAAAGACTTAAAGATTTTTAGAAATATTCTTTGCATGTGTTTCTGTCCCAGAACAGTGGCTGACAGGCCAGGTCAGCCGACCGCACGGGTCGACCGTACCAAAGGCCGGTCGACCCTTGCGGTCGACCGACGTGCACAAGCTTGTGCACGTTTGGCAGACACAAGGACGGTCGGCCGGGCGGCCGACCGTACCAGAGAGCTCTGCTCTCTGTTTCTGGCGGTCGCCGGGCTGTCGACCGAGATGGCCCAACGGTCATATTTCTGACCGTTGGCGGTCGGCCGGGCGGTCGACCGCTAGCCTGTCAGGCTGCCAGATCAGCCTAACGGCTAGTTTCTGTTTTGGCCTATATAAACCCCATTTCTTTGGGATTTTGGCCAAGGTTTTCACAAGAGAAAAATTGTTGTTTCCCTAGTGTTAAAAACAAGTTTTCAAAAGTGTTTTTGAGCTTTAAACTTCCAATCTTATTTGTTTTAGGTTTTTAAAAAAATCAAAGAAAAGAGTATTTGGGAGATTTGACTTGGCTTTCATTTTCTATCTTTTACAAGAGTTTTCCCAAGTATTTTTCTTTGAGTTTCTATTTTTCAAACACCTAGTTTTTCACACTTGAGCTTATCTTCTATCCTATTCTATTAGGATCTTGTTTTGTGGAAAAGAGGAAAAAGAGAGATTGGTTTGTGGTTGAAACATACCACCAATTTGTACACCCCCTTTTGTTGTATCCCTCTTTGGTAGAGGTTGATCGGGTGATTGGTTTGCTCCCTCTAGTGAGAGGTAGAGTTTGGTTTGTATCCCTCTTCAGTAGAGGTGGTTGTTGTTGTTGTTTGGCTACGGGCCTACCCCTCGGTTGTGAGGCGGTGTTTGAGAGAGGAGTTCGGTACTCCTAGTGTTGTAACAAATCCTCCTCGGTGGAGGTTCCCTCGGTGGGAGATAGTGGATTAGAAATCCTTCACGGTGAAGGCGGGGATGTAGAGCAAGGTGCTCGAACCTCGAAACATATCTTGGACTTTGCGTTTGATCTATTGTCTCTCTAACTCTCTCTCTCTCTTTACATTTGTGTTGTGCATAGCATCATTCTTATTGTCATATCATTCATATCTATTTGCTCGTGTAGTACCTTGCATATTTCATATTGCTATATCTCTTATATGCTTGGTTGTTTGTGTGTGCCTCACTTATACTTAACCACAAGAGTTTCACATAGCACCTCAACCCATATCTAGGGAAATCAAGAGGAGTTAGTCCAGAGCCCTTCACGGGGAATTCGGCTACACTTGTGAGTTGTATTAAGTGATTGCAAAATTGTTTTAAGCTTCCGCATTTAGCGCATTTAGTTTACTAGATTAGCACTAACACCTATTCACCCCCCCTCTAGGTGTTTTTCAAATTCAAGATCACTTTTGAAAACACTCTTGAAAAACTCTCCTTTTGATATGGAAGTATTAACTCTAAAATAAATGGAGAAAATCTCTACAACAGATGGGAAAACTGGCTTGAAACTCTCCAAAAATCTTATCTAAAACAGTCCAAAACATCCCCCTTTTATAGGCCTAAAAAATATAGCCGTTGGGACAAATCTGCAGCCAGGATGACCGGCCGATCGACCGGCCAACGGTCCTAGTTCTGACCGTTGTGCCTCTGGTCGACCGCCAGGTCGACCTGCAGTACCCGAGAGTGGGTACATTTCAGCCGGTCGACCGCGCGGTCGACCGGCCTACTTGGTTGGTCCTGTGCACGTGTGCGTACACATTGTTCGATCGGTCTGGTCAACCGACCTCTGGTCCGGTCGATCGTCAGTGGGATCTGGTTGGGATTTTTGGACTTAAAACCTTATCTTTTTAACTCCAATAAAATCCCATAAATTCTTATAAATTCCATAAAAATAAGTTCTTATTAGATGTTTGAATAACAAATATGTGTGACAAAAAATCAACACATATTACAAACTATTTGAACTATATTTGTGATATAAAATATTTGGCCTTAAACAAAAACCGTATTTTTAAAATCAATCTCCAAATTGAAAAACGATTTTTCTGAAATATCTCCAAATACAAAAACAAGATATTTTAAACACTTTTGAAGCTTAGTGTTCATGGATATGATCCAATACACATATGAGATGAAATATCTATGTTCTTGACAATAAGCTCTAAAATAAGTTTTGATAAATACAAAACTTAATCACATGATGTAGAAACATCAAATAAGTTTTTCTAAACATTTGAACCAACAATGTGTATGGATGAAATCCAAAACACATATAAATCATATAAACTCATTTTGATGAACTCTATCATGAAACATAAAGATATATACTTTGAAGCTCAAAAATCAAAACGGTATTTTCTAAAAATAAAACTATTTTATGAAAACACTATATAAATTTTGTGTGTGTGTGTGAGCTTGAGCAATTCACAACTCATCTATCCTTTATATTTTATCTAAAAATAAAATCTTAACACTTACAAAATTAGACTCAAACCTTGAAAATCTTCTCTTAAAAAATCTTCTTATCCTTCTTTACTTGGTCCAAACCTTGATCCAATGAGTTAAGCTCCTCTTGATTACTTGATGCGATCTTGATGCGCGAACTCTTGAAACAAAACGTGCGAGCTCTAAAATTTGACTTTGAATCTTTTGTTGAAGCTAAACACCGACTAAGATCTTGATCAAATATCTGAAACTTATTAAACACAAGATCATTAGTACTATAACTACAAAAGTTAAACATCATCAAAACTAGAGTGATGGGCCTTTGGGCCAACAGTCTCTCTTTCTAATGATGATAAAGCTCATAGAGTTATATATGCATGGATTAAAGAAAAGCTTCATAGAACCTCCCCTTAACTCATGTATAACAATAAACAATAAGGATATTCAATAAAGTGCATAAACTAAACAAACATATATGCATAACAGAGATATAAACATGCATATATAAACTCTCAAAAAAATTTCCCCTTTTTGTCAATTCATCAACAAAGGGGTGAGGACAATCAAACAATAAATATATATATGCGATATACATTCATGAAGGGGAGAGACGTAAAGTCAGCTCCCCCTACACACGTGTATCACGTAAAGAAGAGAGGTTAAGCTCCTCAATGTGAGATACACTCAACATGAATCTATATATAGAAGATATGTTAAGCTCCCCTTGCATATAAGCAATATATATATCAACAAATTTTAAGAAAATTTTTGAAATCAAAACAAGTTTTTTTGGAAATTCCTTGAAGTCAACAAAACAAATTTTGATACCAATAAAAACAAATTGTAGTTGACAAAAATAAATGTTGGTACTACTTGAAAAAAAAATTTTAAGATACCAATAGTAGATTTTTGATACCAATTGAAAGTGAAACATGAAGTTATTTTGATATCAAATAAATACCAATTGAAATATCAATTGAAATCAATGTATAAGTTTGTATAGATACCAATTAACATTTGGAATAAAATTAAGTTTAACATAAACATAATTTGTGCTTTAAGAACGTAAAAATAAGCACAATCAAATCATATGTATGTATGTATGAAAATGAAAATACCAATTGAAATTGATACTTAATTGAAATTTGAAGCATACATATATAAGAAAAAATATATGAGTATACAAACATAAAAATCCTTGAAGATCAAGTGTATAACTCATACCTACCACCCTATTCATGCATAAGTTTAAAGGATATTCATTAAGGTATATAAGGCATGGTCGCCCCAACCATCCGCCTTGTAGGGTAGAAGTTTTCAAAAATAAGATTTGAAAATAGTTGTAGATTGAAAAAAACTACCAAGTGAAGCATAAATAACTAGTTTAAAGTAGTTTTGAAAAACTAATTAAAGATCTTTCAAAACATGAAACCAAATCATATATCCCATGAATCATTACTACGTACACACAAATTATCACTCAAGATCTATAAGGCTCAAAAATATGCTCATAAAATAAGTATATGAGTAAACAAAAATAATGTGAGTGCATAAGAATCATATGAATAGCATATTCAAGAAAGTAAACCATAAAGCTCAAAATAAACATGAAATTCTTTTATAAAAAATATGAAAATCATAAAAATTTATTTTTCATTAAAAATAAACTTCAAGGTATATGTATGTTCTATCAAAACTAAAAATATGCATACATATCCCAAATACAAACGAGTCCATAATAGAATTCGCATGACGGCAAGTGACTCAAGGGTATACATGTATATTTATTAGTTGTAAACAAACATCACATACACATGAAGCAAAACATGTACAAAAATAGAAAAAATAAGTATAAATAAAAGAATCATTAAAACTAGATTATACATGTACATGTAATGAATACAAATGAACAATGAGACACAAACATATAATAATCAAGTATACCTCACTACTTGTACAAGTATAAACACAAGTTTTAACGAAAACTACATCTAAACTAGTAATCACCACATGAAGTACAAAACATGATCATTTAACATCATTTAACATAATAAGCATTGAAACTAAAACACGCTAAAAACTTTATATGAAAGCTTGTAAACAAATATGGGAGTTAGACCAAAACCAATGAACCAATCTCTAAGTCTCCAAACCATGGTGGTCCTCCCACCAACTTCCTTGATAGCGATACATCAATAGGGTATGTCCATCTAGCTCCTCATGCATCTACCACCAAGGCACCATACCTCTCACGTCATATGAGAGCCCACACCTACATTAAACACAAGAGGTGGGAATTTTGGTACCCATTTCTTTTTGGTTCACGGGTATTAGTATCATAAGAAACCCAAACATTTGTATTTGTAAAATTTATATGATTTATCTTATCAAAGCAAAACTTTGATAAATAGCGTTTGTGGCCGCAATGTGTACATTTGTACACTCTAGCATGCATATGAGTGGTATGAATATGAGCATAGTGTGCATAGGTATGTTGTGGGTTATGTGCATGAACATGTGGAGCTTGTTTCTTTTGAAACAAGGTTTCCAATGTAGAATGGTTAAATGCGCAATTGCTCAAAGTTGAGCTCAAACAATCAATTCTATTTTTTAAGATATGAATCTCATTTTTATCAATAGTAGTATGAAAAATATGGCAAGGATCAACATTGTTAGCATGGCAAAAATGCGAATCAACAGTCTTTTTCTTTTTAGAAATGTTTTCTTTTCTTTTGAAACAATTTTTCTTTTTAAAGAGTTATTTTCTTCCAAATAATCTCTTTTTCTTTTTTCACCAAAATAATTTTATTTTTCAAAGAATTATTTCCTTCACAAATATCATTTAATTTAGAAGACAAGGAAATATTCTTCTTTTTCAAAAATTCATTTTGTTTTTGAAATGCATTCAAATTTATTTTGAAAAGAATCTTTTTCTTAGAAATGGAATCATATTTATTCTTTAATCTTTTATTGTCCTTTTTAAGCAAATCATTTTTATCAAGAAGTTGTTGACAAAATAAAGCAAGCTCATTATATGGCATGTCAACATCTTCTTCTACCTCAGATTCAGAGTTTACCTCAAGAGGGTCATCCCCTTGGACCATGTAGCATATGTTGAAAGCATCACTTCCATCATCTGAGTCACTCCCCGCATATATTGTTTTGTTCACCAAGAGAGACTAGTGTGTTCCATATTATAAAATCAAAATTAACAACCCTACATAAATAATCATCATTGAGGGTACTCTTTAATGCATGGATGGCTTTTGCATTAGCCTCTAGATGTTTGCCATTAACAAAATATGAATCCATAATGGTGGGAAGATAAACATGAATACCTAGGGCTTTGAGGTACATTGACATCTTAATTTTTCAAGTTTGGATATTAAGAATATCAAACATTAGAGGTGCAATGAGATCCATGAGTGTGTGTACAAATATTATGATTAGCTAAAATGAGGATCTTTAACTCAATGTTGTTAGACCTAAATCAAGAGCACCAAGCTCTGATACTAATTGAAAATACACTAGAGGGGAGTGAATAGGTGTACTAGCTAATCTAATGATAATGATGCGGAATTAAAAAATTATTTATGCAAATTAAAACTATTAAGCTAAACACACAAAGTATAATACAAGAGTGTAGCCGAATTCTCGGTGAAGAGCTTTGGACTATCTCCTCAGGATTCCTCTAAATTAAGAGTTGAGGTGTCACTATGGCTCTCTTGATTGAATACAAGTGTGAACAAACAATCCCAAGTATATATTCAATTTAGCACAAATATATCAAGCATCTAAAGAGATAAATAATATAAGCACGCAAGATATATAAACACAAGTGAGAGAGAGAGAGAGCAATCGCAAACACGGGAGAATTATTTCGAGGTTCGAGTACCCTTGCTCTTCGTCCCCGCCTTCAACACTATGAAGGATTTTCACTAAAAACGATCCTACTGGATCACTCGGCACCGCAACACCAACAACGAGCTCACACTAGAATTTCGGACCCGCAAGTCCCTCACTTGTTCCGCAAGAAGAACATACGCAAGCACACTAGCTTGCGAGGCCGCACCTCTATACCGAGCTCCCACAAGAACTCGTCACAAACACGAACCTGCAAGTTCGCCTCCTCAAATACAAAGATGAACACTTGATGATCTCAACACTTTGATCACCTAAAAACACTCTCACAACAAAGCTCCTATGCGATGGATTTAGCAATGGAAAGTTCCAGTATGTGTGAGAAAAATTAGGATAGATTTGTGGTGAAAAAACTCAAGAAATCGCTTTTGAAAATACTCTTGAAAAACTCTCCTTTTGATATGAAAGTATTAGCTCAAAAACAAGTGGAGAAAATCTCTACAAGAGATTGGAAAAACTGGCATTGAAACTCTCCAAAAATCTTATCTAAAATAGCCCAAAGCAGTCCCCTTTTATAGGCCTAAAAATATAGTCGTTGGGACAAATCTGTAGCCAGGATGACCTGTCGGTCGATCGGCCAACGGTCATATTTCTAACCATTATGCCTCCGGTCGATCGCCCGATCGACCGGGCCAAGCCTGTCGATCGATCGGGCCAAGCCTGTCGGTCGACCGCCGGTCGACCGGCAGTACCCAAGAGTGGGTACATTTCAGTCGGTCGACGGCGCGATCGACCGACCTACTTGGCTGGTCCTGTGTACGTCTGCGTGCACATCGGTCGACCGGTCCGGTCGACCGACCCCTGGTCCGGTCGACCACCAGTGGGATCTGGCTGAGATTTTGGAACTTAAAACCTTGTCGTTTTAACTCCAATAAAATCCCATAAATTCTCATAAATTTTACAAAAATAAGTTCTTGTTAGATGTTTGAATAACAAATATGTGTGACCAAAAATCAACACATATTACAAACTATTTGAACTATTTTGTGATATAAAATATTTGGCCTTAAACAAAACCGTATTTTTCAAAATCAATCTCCAAATTGAAAACGATTTTTCTGAAACTTCTCCAAGTACAAAAATAAGATATTTTAAACACTTTAAAGCTTAGTGTGCATGGATATGATTCAATACACATATGAGATAGAATATCTATGTTTTTGACAATAAGCTCTAAAATAAGTTTTGATGAATACAAAACTTAAACACATGATTGAAACATCAAATAAGTTTTTCTAAACATTTGAACTAACAATGTATATAGATGAAATCAAAACACAAATAAATCATATAAACTCATTTTGATGAACTCTATTCATGAAATATAAAGATATATACTTTGAAGCTCAAAAATCAAAACGATATTTTCTAAAAACAAAACTATTTTATGAAAACACTATATAAATTTTGTGTGTGTGTATGAGCTTGAGCAATCCACAGCTCATCTATCCTTTATATTTTATCTAAAAATAAAATCTTAACACTTACAAAACTAGACTCAAGCCTTAAAAATCTTCTCTTAAAAATCTTCTTCTCCTTCTTAACTTGGTCCAAATCTTGATCCAATGCTAGACTCCTCTTGAGTACTTGATGCGATCTTGATGCGCGAGCTCTTGAATCAACACGTGCTAGCTCCAAAATTTGACTTCGAATATTTTGTTGAAGCTAAACACCGACTAAGATCTTGATCAAATATCTGAAACTTATTAAACACAAGATCATTAGTACTATAACTACATGAGTTAATCATTATCAAAACTTGAGTGATGGACCTTTGGGCCAACATATCAAGCATATGAAAATGTGCAATATAAAGTAATGCAAGATATAAGAGAGATAGAGTTTAGAGATAGTGGATCAAATGCAAATAACAAGATATGTTTCGAGGTTCGACACTGCTCTACGTTCCCACCTTCACACAGAAAGATTTTCACTATGTCCACACAGGACCTTCCACAAAGGGACCTTCATCAAGGAATTACAACTCTAAACGAGGAGTACACAACTCCTCTCTCTGACACAACCACCTCTACACAAGAGGGATAGGCACAAAGCCAAAACTCAATCACCTCTCACAAAAGGGACATGGCACAAAGCCAAACTACAATCACAATCACTTCTACACAATAGGGATAGGCACGAAGCCAAAACTCAATCACCTCTACACAATAGGGATAGGCACAAAGCCAAACCACAATCACCTCTATATAAGAGGGATAAGGAACAAAGCCAAACCTCAACCAAAATCACCTTACACAAGAGGGATAGGCACAAACTCAAAACAAAGAAGAGATTACAATCTTGGTGATCACAATAGACCACAAATAATACTTTGTGATCACAATAGACCACAAATAATATTCCTCACAAAAAACAAGATCCTATAGACAGGATTAGAGATGATAGCTCAAGTGTGAGAAAATAAAGTGTTTGGAAAGAAAAATAACAAAGAAAAATACTTGGAAAAAATGCCAAATAGATATTGAAGTAAAGATCAAAACCAATTTCCTAAAGACTCCCTTTCTTTGATTTTTTCAACACTTTAAAAATAAATAAAGATAAAAATTTTGGCTCAAAAACTCTTTTAAAACTTGCTACTAAACACTTGAAAAGATGAGAAGAAGGGCTTTTAGAAATCTTGTTGAAAACAGCCCAAGAGAAGCACTATTTGTAGCTTCTCAAAAAACTAGCCGTTGGCAGTCAGAATTGACCTTTCAGTCGACCGGCCCAACAGTCATATTTCTGACCATTATGCCTGCGGTCGACCGCCCGATCGACTGATCACAGCCGGTCGGTCAACCGCCCGGTCGACCGGCGCTACCCGAGAGTTGGGTAGTTTCAGTCGGTCAACCACCCTGTCGACCGGCTTCTAGCTGGTCTTGTGCACGTTTTTTGTACACATCGGTCGATCGGCGGTCGACTGAACCGGTCGACCAACCCTGGTTCAGTTGACCGTCTGATTGACCGCCAGCAAGATCTGGCTGAGATTATAGGACTTAAAACCTTATCTTTTTAACTCCAATAAAATCTCATAAATTCTCATAAATTTCACTAAAATAAGTTCTTATAAATATTTGAAGAATAAATATGTGTGATAAAAAAATCAACACATATTACAAACTTTTGAATTATTTTTATGATATAGAAATTTAGCTTTAACACAAAATTGGTATTTTCTGAAAACCAAACTTTGAAATGGAAATCAAATCCGTTATTTTCCAAAAACCAAACTCGTATAAATACAAAAATATGCTATTAAAACTTATTTGAAGCATATTGTGTATGGATAAAATCCAATACACATGTAAGTGATATATCTATGTTTTTGAAATGAAATCCAAAATAGGTTTTGTTAATTACAATACTCTAAACCCATGAATTGGATTATTAAAATAAGTTTTTCTAAATATATAAAGCATATATGTATATAGATCAAATCCAATAAACATTAAACCAAGTAAACTTGTTTGATTCTATCTATTCATGAAAACCATATATGTCTATTTGAAATCCAAAACTGGTTACACTGAAAACCAAATATATTGAACTTGTGTGTGTGTGAACTTGAGCATATACTAGTCTATCTTACACAAGATCTAAACATAACTAAACTAAGCACAAACTGAAGTCTTCTTGTAGAACTCCTTCTCCAAGCCAACTCGATCCAAATACGATCTAAAGAGCTTGACTCCAATCGAGTGGTAGATGCGATCTTGATGCGCGAGCTCTAAATCTACATGTGTTAGCTCCAAAACTCCTTTGTTGAAACTAGAGACCTATAATATCTTGATCAATAATTGAAACTATATAAACACAAGATCATTAGTAAACTATAACTACATGAGTTAATCATCATAAAAATTAGAGTGATGGGCCTTTGGGCCAACAATCTCCCCCTTTTTGATAATGATAAAACTCATGGAGTTATATATGCATGGATTAAAGTTAAACTTCATAGAAGCTCCCCCTAAACTCATGCATAGCAATAAACAAATAGATATTCAATGAATGAATAAACTAAATACAAACATATATGCATAGACAAAGATATAAACATGCATATATAAACTCTCTAAATTCTTCTCCTTCTTTTTGTCAATTCATCAATAAAGGGGTGAGGACAAGAAAATAAAGATGTATATGCGATATACGTTTATAAAGAGGAGAGGCGTAAAGTTAGCTCCCCTGCATATATGCATTACATAGAGATGACTAGACCCTAACCCACATAAAGTATAATATACAATGTATAAACTGAGATGTTAAGCTTCCCTTACACACGTATATCATATAAAGAAGAGAGGTCAAACTCTCAATGTGAGATACACTCAACATGAATCTATATATAGAGGAGATGTTAAGCTCCCCTTGCACATTGGCAAAACATATCAACAAATTTTGAAAATTTTGAAATTTTTTGAAGTCAACAAAATGAATTATGATACCAATGAAATCAAATTATAGTTGACATAACAAAAGTAGGTACCATTTGTTGAGAATTTTTTTTTAAGATATCAATAGTAGATTTTGATACCAATTAAAGGTGAAATTGAAGTACATTTTGATACCAAATAAATACTAATTAAAATTAATGCATAAGTTTGTAAAGATACCAATTAACATTAGAATAAATCAAGCTTAACATGAACATAATTTGTACTTTAAAATGTAAAGAAATTATAAAATAAGCACAATCAAATCATATATATGTATGTATAAAAATGGAAATACCAATTGAAATTTGAAGCATATATATATATATATATTATATATAATATATATATATATATTATATTAATATATATATATATATATATATAATATATATATATATATATATATATATAAGAAAACACATATGTACAAAAATAAAATTCTTGAAGATCATATATATAACTCATATCTACCACCCTATTCATGCACATGTTTGAATAGATTTTCAATTAAGGGTATACAAGGCATGGTCGCCAATCCAACTGCCCTTAGGTTGGTAGGGGTTTTCAAAAAATAAGAGTTCGAAATTAATTTAACATGTTTGAAAATTCTATCAATTTGAAGAATAACGAAATTAATTTTAAGATAATTTTGAAAACTAATACGAAGTCCTTCAAGTAAGAAACAAAACAAATATATGTTCATAAAACATGTATATCACACAAGAGTTGTCATTCAAATCTATAAAGTTCAAAATGTGCTCATGAATCAAAGTCATGAATAAACAAGAGTACTGTGAGCGCTCAAGAATCATGTGAATAACATATTCATGAAATAAATCAATAAGTCTCAAAACATCTTGAAATTTATCAAAACTAAAATTTTCATTAAAACTAAACAAGCATCAAGGTATATGTATGTTTTGTCTATACTAAAGTACACATACATATCCAAAAATAGACTAGTCTACAAAAGTATATTGCATGAAAGCAAGTGGCTCTAGGATAGATATGTATATCTAAAGTTTTGGACAAAATTAACATATACATGAAGATAAACACATTTTTATGAAAACATGTACAAAAAAAGAGAAAAACAAGTATAAATGAAAGAATTATCAAAACTAAGTATACATATACATGTAATGAGTAAAATGAGCAATGAGGCACAAACATATGATAATCAAGTATAGCTCATTACTTGTACAAGTATAAACATAAGTTTTAACGAAAACTCTAACTAAACAAGTAATAAAAAACATAAAGTGCAAAATCATAAGCAAACATGACCATTAGGGTAAATGCGCGTGCTTTAGAGTTAGGATATACACAATAGCCAAACTATAGTGAGAGCATAAAAATAATAGTCCATATAAACATGGGTGAATCTTAAATACCATTTATGTACATCTCAAGTCTAAAGGACATTGCATTTAACATAATGAATATGAAAAATTAAAATATCTTAAAAATCAATCAATGAGAGCATGTAATCAAAATGAGAGTTAGAGATAGTTACCAAAACCAATAAGGCTAACTCTAGGTCTCCAAACCATGGTGGTCCTCCCACCAAACATCCTTGAAGTTGATGCATCCAATGTAATGTCCATCAAGCTCAAACGCATTCACCATCAAGGCACCAAAACTCTCACGTCAAGTGAGACCCACACCTACATCAAATACAATAGAGGTAATTTTGGTACCCATACTTTTTGGGTTCATGGGGGTTAGCACCTTTCCTAACCCAAACAAATTTATTTGCAAATTTGAATTTATATTCTATCATAACAAAATTTGCAAGGTGGCCCCTACGTTCACAATGTGTATAAGTGTACACACTAGCATACAAGGTGTCATGCGTGTGAACGTGAGAAGCATGTGTATGCCTGATTGGTGTGTATGAATATATGAAATTTGTTTCTTTCGAAACATGAATTCTAATTTCTTGTGATCCATAGCACTTGGCTCAAAGTGGAGCCCAAACAATCTACACTATTTTCAACATGCAAATATCATTATTAATACATGAAGAAGAAGTGGAGCATGCAATATGTTATCCATAGAAGATGAATCTATAATAGCATGACAAACATAGGAATCAAAATCATTTTTTAAAGAAATATTTTCCTTTGAAACTAAATCTAGTTCTTTTGAAATTAAAACAATTTTTATTTTAAAGAATAATTCTCTTTAAAATAATTTCAAGTTTTGAAGACAAAACCTCATTTTTCTTCAAAACATCATCACAATCATTTTATTCTTTAAAATTTTATTTTCATTTATGGTAAGGACAAGTTGGGATTTCAATGAGTCCCTTTTACTTGAAATCTCAGCCCTCTCTTGCAAAACCATATTAAGTTTTGAAAACAAATCCTTATTTTCTTCTTTTAATTTAAAACTTTTCTTTTCAAACATTTGTATTTTTCTAATAAGTTTTCAGCTCTTCATTTAATGCATGGGCTCATCCATACTATCATGATCATCATTAGAAGAACTAACACTATCATCTAGATGAGTATACGAATGTACCTCAAGAGAGTCAATCCCTTGTACATATAGCAAGTTTTATTAGACTCATCCACCAAAGATTCCTTCTCCACATAGTTTGTCGTCTGTAGGTAGGGAGAGGTCAATGTGTTCCACACGGCAAAGGCGGAATCACAATGAGAAATCATACATAAATATTATTTGCTAAGTGTATGTTTTAGTGCATCTAAGGCTTGTGCATTAGCCTCAATATACTTGTCATTACCAAAATAAGTTTTCTTGATAGTGGCAAGTAGACATGCAAACCTAGGGTTTTAAATAAGCACTCATCTTAAACTTTCACATATCGACGTTAGAAACATCAAACATGAGGGGGCAAAGTGATCCATGAGTGTATAGATTATATGTGTGCAAATACACTACTAGATTAGCAATCCAAGATCTCACTCCTAGGTGGTTAAACCGAATAACAGGAGCGTAGGCTCTGATACCAAGTGAAATACACCTAGAGGGGTGAATAGGTGTACTAGCTAATCTAATGACAAATGATACAGAATTAAAAACTAATTGCAACACACTATGGGTCTGTTTGGTTGTCGTAATTAGCCGTAATTCGTAATTGTAATTGGTAAAGTCCTTTACATTTGTAAATGAGTTACATGCATGTAAGCTTTATGGTGTTTGGTTGATAATATAAAGTTGTAAGTGAAAAAGTGTATTGTACTTTACGGTGTTTGGTTGTCGTAATGTGTAAGTCGTAAGTGAAAAAATTGATCACAAATTAACTATTTGGTGATTTCAAAAGTTTTAATATTGCAAATAAATATTAAAAATGCTAAATATTAAAAAAATTTAATATTAACATAAAAAATAATACAAATTTGCATGACCACAAAATTAACTGTAACTGGGCTGTAAGTGAGTAGTAATTGAGTTGCAAGTGAGGGGTAATTGGGTTGTGTAAGTCTTTTACGAATTACGGTCCAAACAAACGCCGTAGTTGTAACTGAGTTGTAAGTCATTTACGAATTACGGACTTTTACGCGAAACAAACGGCCCCTATGTGTAACCAAAGAGTGTAGCCGAATTCTCCGTAAAGAGTTCTGAACTATCTCCTCGAGAGTCCTCTAGATTACGAGTTGAGGTGTTATATGAAGCTCTCTTAGTTCAACACAAGTATGGACACATACAAACTATATCAAGCATATGAAAATGTGCATATAAAAGTAATGTAAGATATAAGAGAGATAGAGTTTAGAGATGTGGATCAAACACAAACAATAAGATATGTTTTGAGGTTCGAGCCACTGCTCTACGTCTCCGCCTTCACACAGAAAGATTTCTACTATGTCCACATAGGACCTTTCACAAAAGGACCTTCACCAAGGAATACAACTTTACACCAAGAGTACACAACTCCTCTCTCTAACACAACGACCTCTACACAAGAGGGATAGGCACAAAGCCAAAACTCAATCACCTCTCACAAGAGGAATAAAGCACAAAGCCAAACCACAATCACAATCACCTCTACACAATAGGGATATGCACAAAGCCAAAACTCAATCACCTCTATACAAAAGGGATAGGCACAAAGCCAACCATAATCACCTCTACACAAGAGGGATAAGGCATAAAGCCAAACCTCAACTACAATCACCTCTACACAAGAGGGATAGGCACAAACCAAAGTAAAGAAGAGATTACAATCTTGGTGATCACAATAGACCACAAACAATATTCCTCACAAAAATACGATCCTATAAATAGGATTAGAGATGATAGCTTAAATGTAAGAAAATAAAGTGTTTGGAAAGAAAAATAACAAAGAAAAACCCTTAAAAAAACACCACATAGATATTGAATCAAAACCAATTTCCCAAAGACTCTTTTTTCTTTGATTTTTCTAACACTTTAAAAATAAATAAAAATAAAACTTTTGCCTAAAAAACTCTTTTAAAAAACTTGCTGATAAACATTTGAAAAGATGAGAAGAAAGGCTCTTAGAAATCTTGTTGAAAACAACTCAAGAGAAGCCCTATTTATAGCTTCTCAAAAAACTAATCGTTAGCAGCCAGAAAAGGTCAGAATTAACCTTCCGGTCGACCGGCCCAACGGTCATATTTCTGACCGTTGTGCCTCCGGTCGACAACTGAGCACAGCTTGTCGGTCGACCGCCGATCGACCGGCGCTACCGGAGAGTTGGGTAATTTCAGTCGATCGACCGCACGGTCGACCGGCCTTCTAGCTGGCCTTGTGCACGTTTCTTGTGCACATCAGTCGACCGACCCCTGGTCCGGTCGACCGCCAAATTGATCTGGCTAAGATTATAGGACTAAAACCTTATCTTTTTAACTCCAATAAAATCCCATAAATTCTCATAAATTCTACAAAAATGGGTTCTTATAAATATTTGAAGAACAAATGTGTGACCAAAATCAACACATATTACAAACTATTTGAATTATTTTTGTTATATAGAAATTTAGCTTTAACACAAAATCGATATTTTTCGAAACCAAACTTTGAGATGGAAATCCGATTTTTCCCAAACTTGTATAAATACAAACATGATATTAAAACATATTTGAAGCATATTGTGTATGGATAAACTCCAATACACATGTAAGTGATATATCTATATTTTTGACATAAAATCCAAAATAGGTTTTGTTAATTACAAAACTCTAAACACATGAATAGGATCATCAAAATAAGTTTTTCTAAATATATGAAGCATATATGTATATAGATCAAATCCAATATACATTAAACCATGAAAACTTATTTGATTCTATTTATTCATGAAAGCCATGTTGGCCCAAAGGCCATTATCCCAGTTATTTTGATGATAACAAAACATATTTAGTTATGTATTTAATAATTTTGTTTAAAAGTATTTCAGGTTCAAGAACAGGTTTTGACGACTCCACTTAAAGACTCACACGTTTGGAGTTCGCCCAAGATTTGCATTCCCAAGCTAAAGCACATTAGGAAGCTTCGGAATAAGATATTGAAGAAAAGAACGAGTCAAGACTACGAAGAAAAAGAACTAGCATAGACTATGAAGAAAACAAGATTTGTATTTTTATTTTCTATTTTAGAT
Source organism: Agave tequilana (assembly GCA_038442645.1). Taxonomy (NCBI): domain Eukaryota; kingdom Viridiplantae; phylum Streptophyta; class Magnoliopsida; order Asparagales; family Asparagaceae; genus Agave; species Agave tequilana. The sequence goes on from JAVJIF010014941.1 coordinate 20,962, forward strand.
ATTTTGTCAAAGCTAGATATTAGAAGTAGAGCTATGGGATTATCACACACACACACACCTTTAGTTAGGTTCATGGCTTCAAAAAGATTTTCAATTTTCATTTTCTAACTTAGATTTAAAGTGAACATGTTTGGAAATAAACTTTTTAGAAAGACAATAGTTTTGGAAAAACATTTTTATGGAAAAACAAGTTTTATCAAAAGGATTTTTATCAAACTATTTTAACATGATAGATGTATGACATATGCTCATACTCTATGTTTTTACAAGTTCAAAAATTTAACCCAAGACCTAAAACTAAAAACCCCAAAATTCTGGTTCTGGAAGTTCTGATTTTTCAGAACCTACAGTAACCGGTCGACCGGCCCGGTCGACCGATGTGCACAAACTGTGCATGTGTATATCAGTCGACCGACCCGGTCGACCGAGGCACATTTGCGTTCACAGGATTTTTCGGTCGACCGACCCGGTCGACCGTAGAGCCCCAACGGTCACATTTTTGACCGTTAGCGGTCGACCGACCCGGTCGACCGGACTCTGTCAAAAGTTCTGACAGATCCAACAGCTATTTTTTCAGGCTGATTCTCTTTTGGGTTTTGATACCAACGTTTTTGTGAGGCTGCTTTTGACCCCTATAAATAGAGGGTCACCTCATATTGATAAGACATCTATTGAAAAAAAATTGCAAAAGATTTTCACAAGAGCTTTATAAAGAATTCCAATTCCTTTCTTTTACAAAAGATTTTTCAAAGCCTAAATTCCCAACACCCAACTTGTAGCCTATTCCTCTACCTTCTCTCTAGTTTTTGCACACCATAATCCCAAGCTCTACATCTATATCATTGGTTCTAGGATTGTGCAAGTGAGCTATTTTGATCAAGTGTGATCACCTTTCTTATTGAGTGAAGTTGTAGAGGCATCGGCCTCAAGGGAGCTAGTGAGCTTCGGGTGGTGTTGCGGCATCACAAGTGTAGGGACAAGTGTGTCCTTGTATTAGCGATCCGGTGGGATCAACGATAGTAGTGCAAATCCTTCAAGTGTGAAGGCGGGGACGTAGAGCGTGGCTCGAACCTCGGAAACACATCCTTGCGTTTGCGTTTGCTCGAATTTTCTCTCAACTCTACTCCTTTTAATTCTTGCACCTTTATTGTTCTATTTATTGCAAGTCTATATTTGTGCTATTTGTGTGTTAAATTTTTAATTCCGCATTATTGCCATAATTCATATAGCCATCACCTATTCACCCCCCTCTAGGTGATTTCAATTGGTATCAGAGCCTAACCCTACAACTTAGGTCTAACCACCTTAGGGAGATCCATATTTGGCTATATACATTTTTGTTGCATTTATATTTGCTTGTGCATTCATGGCATCCATGGACTTCTCTAGCATTAAATCCCCACCCAAGTTTGATGGTTTAAACTTCCCCATTTGGAAGGTGAAAATGAATCTCTTCCTTAAATCCCTAGGAGTTAGGGTAGTTAGGGCTATAACCAAAGATTTTATTGAACCCACTAGTGATGAGAGCACATGGTCCGAGGATACTTCCAAAGACTATGAGGCTAATGCTAGGGCACAATATGCATTGACCCAAGCATTAAATGAGGATGACCTTGCACGCATAATTAATTGTAAATCCGCATTTGAGGTTTGGAACATACTTATTGTGACTCATGAGGGAACGTCACAGTCAAAAGAGTTAAGGTTGACTTGCTACGTTCTCAATATGAGAATTTTTATATGTTTGATAATGAGAGCATTGATGATATGCTCACCCGTTTTACAAAAATAACTAATGCTCTTTCTTCCTTAGGCGACAAGATTGATAATGATCAAAAGATAAGGAAGGTGATTAGAGCTCTTCCCAAAGCTTGGGAAGTCAAGACGACCACACTCAAGGAGCTCAACGACAAAGAGGAGATGGACTTCTCCGGCTTCATTGGAAATCTCAAGACGCATGAGATGGAGATGAAAGTTAGAGAAGAGAGGGAGGCACCAAAGAAGAAGACGATTGCCTTCAAAGCCACTCCTACTACCATTGAGGAAGACGACTCATCCGAGGATTGCGATGAGGACTTCGCCATGCTCATCCGGAAGGTGGGCAAGATGTTTTACAAGAAGGGACGGCAAAGTAACTTCCGAAGGGGGAAGCCTCAAGGAAGGTACGAGAAGAAAAGAGAGGAACCCGGTCCTTACTTTCATTGCAAGAAGATCGGTCACCTAATTGCCGATTGCCCCGCTCTCCAAGCAACCACCTCCAAGCACGGGAAGAAGAAGAAAGCCTTGGCCGCTACATGGGATGACTCGGAGTCGGAATCCGAAGAGGAGCACGACGCCGCTAACATATGCTTTATGGCACAAGGTGAGGATTCATCTAAGGTATGTCTAGAAACTTTCATTGATGATGATGATCTTACAATGGATGAACTTGCTCAATTTTTTGAAGAATTGCAACATAGGTATGAAATTTCACAATCTCATAATAAGAAATTGAAAAAGGAAAATGATGTTTTGAAGAACAAACTTGAAATTTGTTTAAAAGAGAAAAATGAGTTATCTAGTTCTTTTGAAAAATTGAAAAATGATTTTAATAAGTATAAGGTAGCTAATAAAGGAAAAACCCCCATGATTTCTAGTAATAAAAATATTTTTGTTGAAATTCAAAAACGTGTTGATTCTTTAGATAACACTTTAAAGAAATGTGCATTTGATTTTAACAAGCTTGCATCTAAATTTCCTAAGGGAGTAGCCCAAGGGAAACATGTTCATCATAAACATGCTACACATAAACATGCACACACACATAACCATGCTTTTATGTACAATAGTGGTAGAATTTTTATTTGCACGTATTGTGGCCGCAAAGGCCATTTAGAAAAGTTTTGTTATGCTAAGAACAATGTTAAAAATAAATTTGTTTGGGTTCGCCCCGGATCTAACCCCAAAGGACCCACTAAGATTTGGGTACCAAAAGAGCCACCAAATTTAAATGATACAGGTATAGGTGGATCTACCCCCTCCAAGACTTAGGAAGAAGTGGTGCCCGGGTGGTTGATGCATCGGAGCTTAAAGAACAAATCGTGCATGCATCACTATCGTGGAGGCACCTATTTTGGAGATTGCCCTTCAATTGGTAACATCTCCATTTAAAAGTTTTTGATTTTTAGTCATGTATACATATGTATAGAATTGATGTTTGCTTTTGTACTCTATTGATATATGCTTGTATAGAACTACTTTTCTATCATATTGTATATGTGCCTTGTGTTAACTTCTATATCTTTTGTTTCATGCCTTGTTTCTTGTATGTCCACATGAATAGTTTATAATTTGTGATTATATACTTGTATACATATACACATTATTTTCATAAATAAAAATAAACATTTGCAAAATTTCCTATTTAAACAAACACCTTAAGATGGCAATTGCGCACCTCAACTCATTCAAGAGGAATCAAGAGGATGAAGTTCAGAACTCGTCACTGGGTATTCGGCTTCAACATCTTTAAAATCTTTGTTTAAATATGAAAATTAAAATTAAAAAGGGATTGCATGAATTTTGATAACTTAATAAAGATTTAAACCTGTTGGTGTATTCCTATATGTTTAATATGCCATACCTATTTTGACTACAAATTTCTTTAAAATTTTTTTTTGGGCCAGATGCTGTTAACAGATTTCAGGCAAAGCCGGTCGACCGACCTATAAAGCCCCGGTCGACCGACTCTGCCTGAGAAGAAATTTTTATTTCTTTTCTGTTATCGGTCGACCGACTATATGTCCCGGTCGACCGCTCTAGTCTGCAGAGTTCTCGGGTTAATTCGGTCGACCGACCCGGTCGACCGTTCTGAAATTTCAGAACTCTCGGGTTGTTTCGGTCGACCGGACCGGTCGACCGATCGTCGAATTCTGCCCTATATCTGTCATTTCTCTTCACTTTTTTCTCTCTCTCTCTCACTCAGCCGACGAACCCGACTCCATCTCTTCTCCAAAATTTTCTTTTTCTCTCCAATCTCTCAACCGATCCCAAATTAATTTAAAACCCACTTCCAATTCCTTATTCTAGTGCCTGATCTTCAGTTTCAACTCAATCCAACCGCCAGATTTGCAGAAAATTGGATTTTTCAGTTAGGGTTTGAGTTCTTCACTGTTAAGGTAAAAATTTGATTTTTCTTGTGATTCTTCACTTCTAGCTTTGTAATCTTCCTTCCATTGTCATTACATTAGGTTACTTAGCTATCTAGATCGTGCCATAACTTGTTTAAACCTAAAAATTCCATTTTTTTTCTCATCATGCCTAAAAGAATCGAACTGAGAAAGGGAAGGCTGTTGCTCAACCTTCATCTCAGGCTCCTAAGACCCGTTCGGCTCTTCCTAAATGACCTTGCTGCTGATCGGTACTCCCATCTTTCCACGAGGAACATTAACTCGGGAAGATTTGTTGTTATCCAAGATTTCGAACACTTGAATATCCCCCACATCCTGCAGTCCAACAATTTAGTGAAATTTTGACCATCAAGGAGCAAGTTTACACCTCTCTTTTCCTTACTTTTATGCAAATTTTGAATTCGATGGTAATCGTATCACTTCTAGGGTTTTAGGTAGAGACATCGACATTTCTATTGGTCGATTTGCTAGGATTCTGCATCTCTCCACTGGTGGAGCGGATGTGTATACCCATGACCTGCATGACTTTGAATTTCCGGAGGGTGAGTCTTCGCTCACCGCATCCACTCTAATCCACGGGGATGACAACCCCGGCTTGGTTAGAAATGAGGTTGTGAGTAGGTACACTCTTCAAGCCCAAGTCCTGGCTAAAATTATTTTCTTCAACATTGTCCCCAAACATGGTGAGTATAGCCACGCTAGGGGTTCCGTACCATTGATTATCTATTGCCTTCTTCGAGGCATTAAGATAAACTTTCCTAGAGTCATTGCTTCTCACATGGCTTCAGATCAGATTCGTACTGCGGGTAGGAGCTTGCCCTACGGCATGCTAATTACTCATCTTCTTAGGGCTCTTGATTTTGATCTTTCTGGTGAAAGTCCCTCCAATCCCTTGACCAACATCAACGGAGTTGTCCTGAAGATGATGGAAGCCCAGCTGCGTAGACACGCTCCTGTGCAACCACATATTCCTCCTGCTGGTCCTGGCTCATCATCTGCACCAGGATCTTCTTCCTCTTCAGCTCCTGTTTTTCCTCCTGAGTTTCAGGCCCTTCTCTCTTCGGAGGTCCGCTCTCAGATCGAGGCGCACCAGGCCTGGGTCGAGAAGCGCGACGCAGCTATTCGTGCGGAGTTGGATGCTCGTGCCATTCAAGATGCTGCTTTTGGGGCGGAGATCCGAAACGACATGTCTTATTTTGCTGAGTCTATGAGATTCGTGGACGTTCAGTTTCAGGCTCTTTTCACAAAATTTGACATGCTCGTTCCTGACCGGACTCCGATTGCTTGTCGACTCCCAGCCACCGGTCCTCCATTCCTCCCAGAGCTCGTTCGTCTGTTCCACCACCGCGCACCAGAGTAGATGGCATGGATCCAGAGGAGATTGCTTCTTCCTCAGGGGAAGAAGATGGTGGTGAAAAGAAGATGGCTGAGGGCTCTGCTGCACAGAGCTCATCTGAGCATGCTGACGACGAGGAGGACGAGGATGCTGGAGATGATGATGATGCTGCTGAGTGACCTCCCCTTTTGATGATGTCAAAAAGGGGGAGAGTTATTTTGGGGAGAGTTATCTTGTAGTATTTGTGTTTGGATATTTTGTGATATAGTACTTTGTGTGTTATTTGGACATGTAGTATTTGTGTTTGGACATGTAGTATTTATTTTTTATTTTTGCTTTGGACATGTATTTTTAGTATGTGTTGTGGACATGGACATGGTTATCTTTTGTTTTTATGTATCTCTTATCTATGTCATGTATGAACTCATTTCCTTCATCTATTCTATGACATGAGTATTTGGAAATATGGTGTTTATCATTTACATATGTTTTCCTATATATGCATGTGTTGAGGGGGAGCTTCATTTGAAGTCTCTACCCAAAATATTTTGTGATAACTACATATGTTTTGCCATCATCAAAAAGAGGGAGATTGTTGGCCCAAAGGCCATTATCCCAGTTATTTTGATGATAACAAAACATATTTAGTTATGTATTTAATAATTTTGTTTAAAAGTATTTCAGGTTCAAGAACAGGTTTTGACGACTCCACTTAAAGACTCACACGTTTGGAGTTCGCCCAAGATTTGTATTCCCAGCTAAAGCACATTAGGAAGCTTCGGAATAAGATATTGAAGAAAAGAACGATTCAAGACTACGAAGAAAAAGAACTAGCATAGACTATGAAGAAAACAAGATTTGTATTTTTATTTTCTATTTTAGATATTTTGTCAAAACTAGATATTAGAAGTAGAGCTATGGGATTATCACACACACACACCTTTTAGTTAGGTTCATGGCTTCAAAAAGATTTTCAATTTTCATTTTCTAACTTAGATTTAAAGTGAACATGTTTGGAAATAAACTTTTTAGAAAGACAATAGTTTTGGAAAAACATTTTTATGGAAAAACAAGTTTTTATCAAAGGATTTTTATCAAACTATTTTAACATGATAGATGTATGACATATGCTCATACTCTATGTAATATCCCTAACCTAATAGTACTGTATTTTATTTTCTTTAGGTATTTATTTATTTTTATTTACCGAGTATTTTAATGAATCAAGTTGATTTATTATTTCCTGAGATTATTATTATTAAGTATGGAAATTCTTTGAGATAATAATTGGTAATTTGATATTTTATGTTTGCCATTATTATTATTAATTGTTAACTTAATTATTATTCTCATTATTTCATTAAGGTTATTATTTATTCTATTTAGTGCTGCTATTATTATTGTCATTATTATTATTAATTAGGATTACTATTATTACCTGTTATTATTAGTATAGAGTTATTAGCATTTATTTGTATTTATTTCTGTGGTGATGACTAATTACCTTTCTTAGTATTTTGCCTACTATTTTTGATGTCACTATTGATTATTAATATTATTATAGTTATTTCTATTTATTATTATTTGAGTTATTCTCCCATAGACCCAATACCATTGGCGATCCTATACCCTTTATCCTATTACCCTCAACCCATTAGATCCATAGCCCAATACCCAATTATCTAATTGGATCCTAACCCATGCCCGTTAGCCTAAAACCAACACCTATTCATCTATTGGATCTCTACCCGTTGGCATACCCGCTACCCGCAAACCCAATAACCACTCCATATATATAAACTTATTGTTAACCTAAACCTAGCCTTAACCTAATCTTCTCCTAATATCTACTTCTCTCCCAAAACTGCTGCCGCACCTCCCTTCTCCCTCTCTCCGTCTGCGGCAGCAGATCCATCTCCAGCCGCACCCTCTCTCTCCTCTCTCCACCTGCAGCGGCAACAGCCCCAGCCACTGCAGCACCTGGCGCCCCGGATCCCTCTCTTGGCCGGATCCCTCCGGCAGCGAGCATCTTCTTCTCCAGCGAGGCCGGATCCAGCCGGAGCTCCTCTTGGCGAACCCCGAGCACCACCCCCTTTGTAGGCCGCCCAGCCCTCAGCCAAGATCCTGCCGGCGGCAACCAACAACACCCAGATCCAGCACCTCCTTCCCCCTCTGATCTGGCCGGAGCCCCTCCTCCATGGTCGCCACGCGCATCCAGCTCCACCCATGCTTCCAACCCCTCTCCCCATTGGCTGTTAGCTACATTCCCCTTCTCTAATCATTTTTCACATAGGTATTAATATTCATGGTGATTGGGTATTATAATGTGTGCACTTAGATTAATGTCATCATGATTTCATATTGCTTGGAAATAATTTGGATTTGGGTATTTTTTCATTAGGATGTCTTTTTTCAAGTGTACCTCACGGCAGCGCAACTCTCAGCAACTGTGGCAGCAAGCAACACGTCCCCTCCACTCACCATTGGTCGTTATTCCCCTTGCCGCTCACTTGTTGGGTGAGCCTCCCTTTCCCTTTGGTTTTGTCTAAGATAATGTAAATATGTGTGTGTGAGTATTAAATGTTATGTAGATATTTACATGCTGGGATTGTATATAGTAATGTATGTGTTTGTTGTGTTGCGGCAAAATCCTTCCACCGAGCTATTTTCGGGCTCTCCGCGGGATGCGTTGATCGACGTCGGCGAGAGCGCGACCGCACCCCACGCCCTTCGCGGCGAGTTGCTCTATCCAACGACACCCTCCGCGGCCCCGTACGCCTCCGTCGGAGCCTCCGTCGGTGCGCCGCAAATCGGCTCGAGGTTAGCTTTACATTTTATTGTGTGGTGGCATTGTGTAATAATTGAAAAGTTATATAAATGTGTGAGATTGTGTGTGTGTGCGTGAGTGCCTTGGGTTTTTGCATGCATGCATGAGTGAGTTTCATTAAAGGTATTTTATATTATTTTAATTAATTACATGTTAATAAATTAGTGTGGGTTATCATGTGTGTCTACATTATGTGCATGTATGGGTGTTATAGATACTTATTTGTGCATGCATATTAATTAATGAATAGGTATTTATAGTTAGTAGTATGTATTTATTAATTTAGATATGTATGCATGTGTTTATGTATAATCGTGTATATGTATGCATGATTTATATACCTGTGTTTCTATTTATTAGTATAGATGGGGTGTGTTGCATTGGCGTGCGCAAGTTCAGGCGAGCGGCAATTCCAGGCCCTTCCGGCGAGCGCGAGATCACCAGCTTGCAGCTGGGCCTTCCCCAGCACCCTGGCTACCCTCCCATGCAGCCCGACAGCGAAGAGCGGCACCATAGCGACCGTAACGGCGACTCGCCCGACGACGAGCAGATTTTCCAATGTGAGTGTCTCTCTCTCTTTCTCTCTCTTTAATTAATTTATTGATCATAGACATGTTTGTGTATGTGGTGTAATTTGTTGTGTTGTGCACATGTTTTACATGATTATGTGTAGAGATTATTAAGCACGGATGTGAGTTGTCACCCCCTTCTACATTACGGGTCTGTTTGGTTGTCGTAACTGGCCGTAATTCGTAGTTGTAATTGGTAAAATCTTTTACAATTGTAAATGAGTTACATGTATGTAAATTTTACGGTGTTTGGTTGGTAATATAAAATTGTAAAGTGGGAAAGTGTATTGTACTTTACGGTGTTTGGTTGTCGTAATGTATAAGTCGTAAGTGAAAAAGTTGATCACAAAATTAGCTATTTGGTGATTTTAAAAGTTTTAATACAGCAAATAAATATTAAAAAAGTTAAATATTAAAAAATTTTAATATTAATATAAAAAATATTACAAATTTGTATGACCACAAAATTAACTGTAACTAGGCTGTAAGTGAGTGGTAACTGGGTTGCAAGTGAGTGTTAGTTGAGTTACGTAAGTCTTTTACGAATTACGGTCCAAACAAACGCCGTAGTTGTAACTGGGTAGTAAGTCATTTACGAATTACGAAGTTTTACGCGAAACAAACGACCCCTACATGTTGAATGCATAGGAAATGATATGCATGTGTTAACAATTATGTTGGAATCCTATGTTGATTATATGGGTGTTTGGATTATTATTGTAGAGATTACATGATGGAGCATATGTGTATTTAATTAGAATTCCAGTGGATATCGGGGAAGTGTTAGATATGACTTTACCTTACCGATACTTGGATTGACATGGACTTAGTTAGATTCAGAGGTGACTCCTGATATATTTTTACACTGGATCTTATCAGTTTATAGATTGTCCTTATCAGTTTATAGACTGTCATTATGTATGGTGTGTGTAGCTTATCCTTGATATAGATATGTAACATGATCTTAATTATAGTTGGAAGAATCTGATTTTTGAGGATGTATCCATTATTTACTTGTGATCTCAATATCCGTTATGTTAGTTGATTTCGAGAATACTAATAGACTGTCATTTATTGTTGTTACCTGGTGATAGAAATATAATTACTGTGAGGGTGAATGCATTGATATCAGTAATAAACTATATGCACAGTTTGATAACTTTTACGGTTGATCTCTGTTATTGGTGACTTGAGAATCAGAGTAGATTGACAGGGAGAGACTGATTATTGATATATTCAGATGGTGATTTATTGTACTAGGTACTGATACGAACTGATACTTAATGATTTGCAAGGATAGTATTGGGGATATAAGTTGATGGAATAGTTAATGATATCTCTTTAGTATGGAGGGGTGATGACTTTGATCAGACTAGAGTGTGGAGATCTGAATGGATGTATCAGAGGATTGACTGTTTCGGTTACTGAGATGTGAATATACTGATGACGTAAAGATCAGATTAGACTGATATAATGAGAGAACAGGTTATTGATTTATTAAACTTGTGGATTACTGTACTGGATTACTTTGACATAGATTGATATTTGACGGTCAGGATGACTATTGAGGGCAGGTTCATGATGACTATTGAGATCGGCTATTGTTATATGCAGTACAGGCATGTGAGATATTGACCAGTTCTAGAGGAGACTGGCTATTGAGTATTATCTACTGTTATTGTGTGAATCCATGTTACTGGAAGTTACTGGGAAATGATTGTTTGATCGTAACCACGATACAGTCCTATTGTTCATCGTATACACGGTTACTGTTACTGTTACTGTTACTGATATTGTTCACCGTGTATACGATTACTGGTTGACTGTTACTGTACTGTTATTGCTACTGTCACCGTATCGTCCCAGTGTTCTAGATAATATGAACATTGACTGGTTTAACTGAATTGAATGAATAATAATGTAAATGGACAACTTACACTGGGATTGGGGAAATTGATGGAGGAGACAGCGTCTGTATTTTGGGTGGACCTAGGATACAGGTTGCGCAGCCGACTGAGGGTTCCACTGCAGGGTTCCTGGGGGATGACTGGCATCCCATCTGTTACTGTTACTGTTCCACTATTTTCACAGTGAGATTACTGTTACTGTTACTGAGTACCTAGCGGTACGGCCTGGTTCAGCGCCAGGAAACTGAGGCCGTGGTCCCGGGTATGTACGGGACCCACCTAAAACATAGACAATGTCTCCACCAATCAGTTTCAATAACTTAGGACTCTGGTTGACACGTGTAGTAGGCGTAGTATGGGATGCGTCTATTACAGGTGGCAATTGGTGTTCGCTGACATAATAAATAATAATAAACTGTTATTGAATTGTAACTGACCACAATCATCTAACTGTACATTTATATCACTGTAATAGACATATAACTATAACCATGACCTGGATTGTATGCCAACTAGTGACATGTTAGGTTACACACCATAATGTCAGTTGTTATTTACAGTTATGTTAGTTGCCTTGTTCGACATACATGTTATTCAGTGTTTATCATGTTATTTAGTGCTTTCAGTTATCTGTTATTATTATGTATGCATTGTTCTTCTGCACGAGCTGTTTTCCCTTTACACACACACTCATTATGGTCGCGTTCTGACGACCCTGGATTTGCACGTCCAGCTATTGGACGATTGTCTTATTGTGCAGGTGTTCGATGAGTTGGTACACATTGCGAGGAGTTGGTCACTGTCTCCCTCTCTTCATTTTGGTACCCTCATTTCTCCTTTATTCTTGTTATTTCATGACTCTATCTGTATTGCTTTCAGCTGTCATTTTCTTCCTGTCATTCATATTGTTATCATGTGTAGCTTTTATATGTCATATTGTAGTGATTTTTATGGTTTAGATTATAGCTTGTTCAGGTTACAATTTAGGCTTAGCGCGTATACGTGGGGTATTTCCCTTGCGTATAGGCGTCGCCATAACGACTCTGTATCTTTAGGATCGGGGCGTTATAGAGTGGTATCAGAGCCTAGGTTCGACATAAAAGAGAACCTAGTTCCTACCTGTAACCTGAGACAGTTATGTTGACACTGCAATATACATATACTATTCACATGATATATTGACTCCATTTGGAAATTGATCGTCCCCCTCTGGAATTCCGTCCTTGATCTGTTGATATTCATGATTCCAACACTTCAGTTAGAGTGATTTGGATGTCCATCTTGGTTTCATCCTTCTTTCCTATTCATTTCTCCTAATTCTATCTCTTGAGATCGCTTACTCCATGTTGAAGCTGGTAGCAGAGATCAGAGCGCGCAGCGGAATCGTGGTGTCCCAAAGAGGCGATGTAGAAGATTGTTGTGTTCTCTCTTGATCTTTGATTTTTACCATTCCCTACCTTATGTGAATTTCGAGGACGAAATTTTTATTAAGGTGGGTAGAATGTAATATCCCTAACCTAATAGTACTGTATTTTATTTTCTTTAGGTATTTATTTATTTTTATTTACCGAGTATTTTAATGAATCAAGTTGATTTATTATTTCCTGAGATTATTATTATTAAGTATGGAAATTCTTTTGAGATAATAATTGGTAATTTGATATTTTATGTTTGCCATTATTATTATTAATTGTTAACTTAATTATTATTCTCATTATTTCATTAAGGTTATTATTTATTCTATTTAGTGCTGCTATTATTATTGTCATTATTATTATTAATTAGGATTACTATTATTACCTGTTATTATTAGTATAGAGTTATTAGCATTTATTTGTATTTATTTCTGTGGTGATGACTAATTACCTTTCTTAGTATTTTGCCTACTATTTTTGATGTCACTATTGATTATTAATATTATTATAGTTATTTCTATTTATTATTATTTGAGTTATTCTCCCATAGACCCAATACCCATTGGCGATCCTATACCCTTTATCCTATTACCCTCAACCCATTAGATCCATAGCCCAATACCCAATTATCTAATTGGATCCTAACCCATGCCCGTTAGCCTAAACCCAACACCTATTCATCTATTGGATCTCTACCCGTTGGCATACCCGCTACCCGCAAACCCAATAACCACTCCATATATATAAACTTATTGTTAACCTAAACCTAGCCTTAACCTAATCTTCTCCTAATATCTACTTCTCTCCCCAAAACTGCTGCCGCACCTCCCTTCTCCCTCTCTCCGTCTGCGGCAGCAGATCCATCTCCAGCCGCACCCTCTCTCTCCTCTCTCCACCTGCAGCGGCAACAGCCCCAGCCACTGCAGCACCTGGCGCCCCGGATCCCTCTCTTGGCCGGATCCCTCCGGCAGCGAGCATCTTCTTCTCCAGCGAGGCCGGATCCAGCCGGAGCTCCTCTTGGCCGAACCCCGAGCACCACCCCCTTTGTAGGCCGCCCAGCCCTCAGCCAAGATCCTGCCGGCGGCAACCAACAACACCCAGATCCAGCACCTCCTTCCCCCTCTGATCTGGCCGGAGCCCCTCCTCCATGGTCGCCACGCGCATCCAGCTCCACCCATGCTTCCAACCCCTCTCCCCATTGGCTGTTAGCTACATTCCCCTTCTCTAATCATTTTTCACATAGGTATTAATATTCATGGTGATTGGGTATTATAATGTGTGCACTTATATTAATGTCATGATTTCATATTGCTTGGAAATAATTTGGATTTGGGTATTTTTCATTAGGATGTCTTTTTTCAAGTGTACCTCACGGCAGCGCAACTCTCAGCAACTGTGGCAGCAAGCAACACGTCCCCTCCACTCACCATTGGTCGTTATTCCCCTTGCCGCTCACTTGTTGGGTGAGCCTCCCTTTCCCTTTGGTTTTGTCTAAGATAATGTAAATATGTGTGTGTGAGTATTAAATGTTATGTAGATATTTACATGCTTGGGATTGTATATAGTAATGTATGTGTTTGTTGTGTTGCGGCAAAATCCTTCCACCGAGCTATTTTCGGGCTCTCCGCGGGATGCCGTTGATCGACGTCGGCGAGCGCGAGCGCACCCCACGCCCTTCGCGGCGAGTTGCTCTATCCAACGACACCCTCCGCGGCCCCGTACGCCTCCGTCGGAGCCTCCGTCGGTGCGCCGCAAATCGACTCGAGGTTAGCTTTACATTTTATTGTGTGGTGGCATTGTGTAATAATTGAAAAGTTATATAAATGTGTGAGATTGTGTGTGTGTGCGTGAGTGCCTTGGGTTTTTGCATGCATGCATGAGTGAGTTTCATTAAAGGTATTTTTATATTATTTTAATTAATTACATGTTAATAAATTAGTGTGGGTTATCATGTGTGTCTACATTATGTGCATGTATGGGTGTTATAGATACTTATTTGTGCATGCATATTAATTAATGAATAGGTATTTATAGTTAGTAGTATGTATTTATTAATTTAGATATGTATGCATGTGTTTATGTATAATCGTGTATATGTATGCATGATTTATATACCTGTGTTTCTATTTATTAGTATAGATGGGTGTGTTGCATTGGCGTGCGCAAGTTCAGGCGAGCGGCAATTCCAGGCCCTTCCGGCGAGCGCGAGATCACCAGCTTGCAGCTGGGCCTTCCCCAGCACCCTGGCTACCCTCCCATGCAGCCCGACAGCGAAGAGCGGCACCATAGCGACCGTAACGGCGACTCGCCCGACGACGAGCAGATTTTCCAATGTGAGTGTCTCTCTCTCTCTTTCTCTCTCTTTAATTAATTTATTGATCATAGACATGTTTGTGTATGTGGTGTAATTTGTTGTGTTGTGCACATGTTTTACATGATTATGTGTAGAGATTATTAAGCACGGATGTGAGTTGTCACCCCCTTCTACATTACATGTTGAATGCATAGGAAATGATATGCATGTGTTAACAATTATGTTGGAATCCTATGTTGATTATATGGGTGTTTGGATTATTATTGTAGAGATTACATGATGGAGCATATGTGTATTTAATTAGAATTCCAGTGGATATCGGGGAAGTGTTAGATATGACTTTACCTTACCGATACTTGGATTGACATGGACTTAGTTAGATTCAGAGGTGATTCCTGATATATTTTTACACTGGATCTTATCAGTTTATAGATTGTCCTTATCAGTTTATAGATTGTCATTATGTATGGTGTGTGTAGCTTATCCTTGATATAGATATGTAACATGATCTTAATTATAGTTGG
Organism: Agave tequilana; assembly: GCA_038442645.1. NCBI lineage: Eukaryota > Viridiplantae > Streptophyta > Magnoliopsida > Asparagales > Asparagaceae > Agave > Agave tequilana. The sequence continues at coordinate 36,023 of JAVJIF010014941.1, forward strand.
AAGAATCTGATTTTTGAGGATGTATCCATTATTTACTTGTGATCTCAATATCCGTTATGTTAGTTGATTTCGAGAATACTAATAGACTGTCATTTATTGTTGTTACCTGGTGATAGAAATATAATTACTGTGAGGGTGAATGCATTGATATCAGTAATAAACTATATGCACAGTTTGATAACTTTTACGGTTGATCTCTGTTATTGGTGACTTGAGGATCAGAGTAGATTGACAGGGAGAGACTGATTATTGATATATTCAGATGGTGATTTATTGTACTAGGTTACTGATACGAACTGATACTTAATGATTTGCAAGGATAGTATTGGGGATATAAGTTGATGGAATAGTTAATGATATCTCTTTAGTATGGAGGGGTGATGACTTTGATCAGACTAGAGTGTGGAGATCTGAATGGATGTATCAGAGGATTGACTGTTTCGGTTACTGAGATGTGAATATACTGATGACGTAAAGATCAGATTAGACTGATATAATGAGAGAACAGGTTATTGATTTATTAAACTTGTGGATTACTGTACTGGATTACTTTGACATAGATTGATATTTGACGGTCAGGATGACTATTGAGGGCAGGTTCATGATGACTATTGAGATCGGCTATTGTTATATGCAGTACAGGCATGTGAGATATTGACCAGTTCCAGAGGAGACTGGCTATTGAGTATTATCTACTGTTATTGTGTGAATCCATGTTACTGGAAGTTACTGGGAAATGATTGTTTGATCGTAACCACGGTACAGTCCTATTGTTCATCGTATACACGGTTACTGTTACTGTTACTGTTACTGATATTGTTCACCGTGTATACGATTACTGGTTGACTGTTACTGTACTGTTATTGCTACTGTCACCGTATCGTCCCAGTGTTCTAGATAATATGGACATTGACTGGTTTAACTGAATTGAATGAATAATAATGTAAATGGACAACTTACACTGGGATTGGGAAAATTGATGGAGGAGACAGCGTCTGTATTTTGGGTGGACCTAGGATACAGGTTGCGCAGCCGACTGAGGGTTCCACTGCAGGGTTCCTGGGGGATGACTGGCATCTCATCTGTTACTGTTACTGTTCCACTGTTTTCACAGTGAGATTACTGTTACTGTTACTGAGTACCTAGCGGTACGGCCTGGTTCAGCGCCAGGAAACTGAGGTCGTGGTCCCGGGTATGTACGGGACCCACCTAAAACATAGACAATGTCTCCAACCAATCAGTTTCAATAACTTAGGACTCTGGTTGACACGTGTAGTAGGCGTAGTATGGGATGCGTCTATTACAGGTGGCAATTGGTGTTCGCTGACATAATAATAATAATAAACTGTTATTGAATTGTAACTGATCACAATCATCTAACTGTACATTTATATCACTGTAATAGACATATAACTATAACCATGACCTGGATTGTATGCCAACTAGTGACATGTTAGGTTACACACCATAACGTCAGTTGTTATTTACAGTTATGTTAGTTGCCTTGTTCGACATACATGTTATTCATGTTTATCATGTTATTTAGTGCTTTCAGTTATCTGTTATTATTATGTATGCATTGTTCTTCTGCACGAGCTGTTTCCCCTTTACACACACACTCATTATGGTCGCGTTCTGACGACCCTGGATTTGCACGTCCAGCTATTGGACGATTGTCTTATTGTGCAGGTGTTCGATGAGTTTGTACACATTGCGAGGAGTTGGTCACTGTCTCCCTCTCTTCATTTTGGTACCCTCATTTCTCCTTTATTCTTGTTATTTCATGACTCTATCTGTATTGCTTTCAGCTGCCATTTTCTTCCTGTCATTCATATTGTTATCATGTGTAGCTTTTATATGTCATATTGCAGTGATTTTTATGGTTTAGATTATTGCTTGTTCAGGTTACAATTTAGGCTTAGCGCATATACGTGGGGTATTTCCCTTGCGTATAGGCGTCGCCATAACGACTCCGTATCTTTAGGATCGGGGCGTTACACTCTATGTTTTTTACAAGTTCCAAAAATTTAACCCAAGACCTAAAACTAAAAACCCCAAAATTCTGGTTCTGGAAGTTCTGATTTTTCAGAACCTACAGTAACCGGTCGACCGGCCCGGTCGACCGATGTGCACAAACTGTGCATGTGTATATCAGTCGACCGACCCGGTCGACCGAGGCACATTTGCGTTCACAGGATTTTTCGGTCGACCGACCCGGTCGACCGTAGAGCCCCAACGGTCACATTTTTGACCGTTGGCGGTCGACCGACCCGGTCGACGGACTCTGTCAAAAGTTCTGACAGATCCAACAGCTATTTTTTCAGGCTGATTCTCTTTTGGGTTTTGATACCAACGTTTTTGTGAGGCTGTTTTTGACCCCTATAAATAGAGGGTCACCTCATATTGATAAGACATCTATTGAAAAAAATTGCAAAAGATTTTCACAAGAGCTTTACAAAGAATTCCAATTCCTTTCTTTTACAAAAGATTTTTCAAAGCCTAAATTCCCAACACCCAACTTGTAGCCTATTCCTCTACCTTCTCTCTAGTTTTTGCACACCACAATCCCAAGCTCTACATCTATATCATTGGTTCTAGGATTGTGCAAGTGAGCTATTTTGATCAAGTGTGATCACCTTTCTTATTGAGTGAAGTTGTAGAGGCATCGGCCTCAAGGGAGCTAGTGAGCTTCGGGTGGTGTTGCGGCATCACAAGTGTAGGGACAAGTGTGTCCTTATATTGGCGATCCGGTGGGATCAACGATAGTAGTGCAAATCCTTCAAGTGTGAAGGCGGGGACGTAGAGCGTGGCTCGAACCTCGGAAACACATCCTTGCGTTTGCGTTTGCTCGAATTTTCTCTCAACTCTACTCCTTTTAATTCTTGCACCTTTATTGTTCTATTTATTGCAAGTCTATATTTGTGCTATTTGTGTGTTAAATTTTAATTCCGCATTATTGCCATAATTCATATAGCCATCACCTATTCACCCCCCCTCTAGGTGATTTCAAGCCATATATATGTCTATTCGAAATTCAAAACGGTTAAACCGAAAACCAAACATATTGAATTTGTGTGTGTGTGTGTGTGTGATCTTGAGCATATTAACACTAGTTTATCTTACACAAGATCTAAATACAACTAACTAAACACAAATCGAAGTCTTCTTGTAGAGTTCCTTCTCCAACCGACTCGATCCAAACACGATCCAAAGAGCTTGACTCCAACTGAGTGGTAGATGCGATCTTGACGCGTGAGCTTCTACATGTGTTAGCTTCAAAACTCCTTTGTTGAAGCTAGACACCTACTAATATCTTGATCAATAACTAAAATTATATAAATAAAAGATCATTAGTAAACTATAACTACATGAGTTAATCATCATCAAAACTAGAGATGGGCCTTTGGGCCAACAGCCCTTGGGCGAACCTACTCAATAGAAATTAGCATTATACTGTTTGGATTTCGAGGTAGCGGCGTCGCGAGGTAACCCTCTACGGGCTATCCAATAGGAATTGGCTTTATACCCTCTGGTTTAGTAGTAGCTTTGCAGAGTGATTTGCCCACTCAGACTCCAAGATCCACCGCTCTACGGATTGTCTACTTGTTGTCATTTATATGTGCATTTGATACTAACATTTCTGCAGGTACCTACTTGGCCTTAACCGCTCTGTTGTTCTATACTACAGTCTTCGGGCTTAACCGCTCTGTTGTTCTATACTACAGTCTCCAGACTTAACCCTCTGGTTTTATAATGGCTCGTCGGGAGGCGAGCTTATCGCTCAGTGCTTTACAGCTAACTCGCAGTGTGCGTAGCCAGGCGTTCATATGCCACTTCATTGCGTGAGTTTAGCTTTGCCACGAGCATGGCTTCATCACGTGTTAGCAGAGCGTTCATACGCTGCTTCACTGTGTACGTCTAGCTTCACTGCAAGTGCGTCTTCACCATGCACATTAGTCTGATGTTCATACGTCCGCTACGCTGCAAGTGGTAGCCTCGAGCGAGTTAAGTGTCTAGAGTTGCTCGCCTAACTTTATTCTTGCTTGCTTAGCTCCGCTTGCTTGCTTCCTTAATAGCTTAATTTATACTTATAAATATTATGGTTGTGAAGAGTTTAAAATATTTAAATATATTATTTTTTATATCATGTTACATTATCTGCTAATTGTCTGGCACGTGATGTTGTGATACTGTAATTATTTATTTTGTGTTCTTGTAATTATATGGTTCTGTGTTGACGATTAGTTACTTGATACTGTATGCTATAATATATTCTTGTATCTCTTGTTCTGTGACTCATCGATGACCATTAATGTTCACTGGTGTACTACTGATAGTCTGATTCTACTGTGATATATCACGTATCTGTGTATCTCTTGTACTCTGTATCATGTACTCATGTCTCCCGCATGTTACTCACATTAATAGCACATTCACACTGGTGTTAGGCATAAAACTAAGTGTCACACCACACATACAGTGTAGAGCCCTCTAGATTCTAACATGCCGGGTGTCAAAATGAGAGGATGTCTTCTACGATCATGTAGCATCTGGCGTATTCAAAATGGAACTAAGTGTCACACGGAGCAAAGTTCCATACCACAAACGTGGTGGGGCCACCTCTTGGTATCTGTGGGGGCCACCTTTAGAGTCTATCCTCTAAGAAATAATCCTTCCTCCCAGCTAGTATTAGCGTGATAAGACATCTTTAGTGCACACTATTATTAATATTTTTTCCTCTAATTTGTATGTGGAGGTATGTGGAATGGACGCATACCGAGGCATACAAATTAGATGAGTCATAATTATACTAATATAATAATTCGTTGGTGTTTTATCATATTTCTATCATTTTGCAAATATGATTGTATACACTTAGATTACGGTGACATGGGGTTAAGGTATATATATATATGATTTTTTCTTATTTAGATTATTCTTTCGACGGAATAATCTCATGAAGCCGTAAAATGAGTTGTACAACTAGTGTTGCCCGCATTTTGTTTTATCAAATTTTGTATTTATCGTGTGTTGCATTTGTCAGATTTTAATTCAGATTTATTAATATTTATTATTATTATCACTATTATTATTATACTATTATAATACCTTGCTCACCACTAGTCTAATATACTGCCCGTCTCTTACTTGTTATTACATTTTTACTACTATACTTAACATACTGACTTGCTTGCTCCTGATTTTATATAGATTTTTGGTTATTATTTATATTTACTACTGCTTCTTACTTATCTATATAACTTGGGTACTCGATATACTTCACGGTACCGTTTTATGTTGTCCCTTATTCCGTTATTTTGAGGGTAACTCAGATTGTATGCACTCAGTTGATGGAGATATCAAGTATAAAGTGTGTGTGTGTGTATATATATATATATATATATATATATATATATATATATATATATATAATATATATATATATATATATATATATAATATATATATAAGGGTATTTTCACCCAGCGTATATGCATCACAGTAACATCTCCGTACCCGCGGGATCAGGGTGTTACACATCTCATTGATTTTCTTTTAATAGTTTACACAAAACAAACTCTTTTAAACGTATCTTGGTCAAACAATAAGTCAATAAACCCAACAGTTTACACAAAACATCCCCTATTTTCAGACTTCAACTCAAAAAACATTATCTTGGTTATTGATCTTCAAACATCCCCTATATAAAGTTTGCAATCTGAGTTCATGAATTGACGAAGCCATCAAAAAAAAGTATTGATGCTTTCATTCCTCTGACTGCTTGTCATTCTTCCCCAAAATACATTTTTCAGGTATGCATCTAACCAATGTTCTCACAATTTGTACATTTTCAATAACCAACTTGAATCATTTTCATCTATGATAAACTTTTCCTTTAGAGCCTTCCATCGTTCCTCACACTTGCTTACAGTACTAGATCGAACCAATTGTTAAAGAGAACTCATCCCCATACTGGCTCTTCAACACCACACCTTCTCAGCATATGCTTACCAATATGTGATCGGGAGAAAATCGCGCACGAAAAGTGTAGTTGTTTGAAATCAAGAATTAAGTGTGTGTGCTTTGGCTTCCTCGATACTTCCGTTATAGCATAGAAGCTAAAACGAGTCGAATCCACAAGGACGGGAGACGATAGAAGCTTACACGGTATGTTCACGTGTATGCTAAAAATTCTTCAATGTTTGAAAGAATGAAAATAAAATAAAGAATGAAAAGAGAAGTACGGTGAGACACAAAAGGTGAGAACATAGAAAAGAATATATTTGTGATTTTTGATAGTATTTCTAAAACAAAGTGAAAAAAAAAGAAAACTCATGGTTATTAACTACTAATGGCTCCACTAACCATGCTAACCTCTTAGTGATAGTTGTCTCACATGTATCCTTGGTCATCACTAGTCCTTGGTTCAAGAGCGTTTCAAAGCATGACTCATATGATAACTTTCACATCCAAACCCCAACACAACAAGTGCAAGCTATACTTAAACCATCAAAACTAAATAAAAGCAAGTATGGAATAAAGTAATATTAGCTTGTTAGAGAGTTAGGATATTAGAGTGTTAGATCCATCATGAGCCATCAATGACTCTTACAAGAGCAAGGCCAAGTAGAGGCTATTAGATTCATGTGGATTATCAAGTAAGAAGTTAGTAAGTTAGTGATTAGTACTTAGTTGCCATTAAGAAAATTAGCTAAACATAAAAAGGAGTTAGAGAGAAGAAAACAAGGAAAGATAAAGAGAGAACCTTTCAGAACTTGTCACCTTCTATTACAAGCACTCTTACTTTTCAACCTGTTCCACTCTCTCTCCTATTAAAAGATCCAAAAGAAATGAAAAATATAAAGAAGAAGAAGAAGAATTAACCTAAACTACCCTAAACTACAACATGAAAAGAAAACTACGCTACACTCTAGATTTCTCCCTATGAAAAACACCAACAGGGTATTTATAGGCAAAATGGGCACCAGAGGACTGTATGGAGCCGCGCGTCGAATCTCGGCGCGCGGCTCCACAAGATTTCCACGAAAACGCGACATTTGTCATGTTTCCGTGGCAATGCTTGGGAAGTGCGCGCAACGACGCCTGCTGCACGCTTCCCCGATGTCCCCCTATCGGATGTACTCGCTGGTTTTCAGATTTGGGCCCCTGGTTTTGATGAAACAGCCCTCCAAAGTCAATGGCTAGATTTGTAAGCTTTTAATCACAAATTAAATGGTGATTTTGGGTCTTCTTCTTCATTTCATGCCATGGACCTAGAAACATACAAGAGAGATATTATTAGCATAATTTAATATTAAATAAATGTGAAGATGTGGTATGAAATATGCAATTTTAGAGACTAATCAATATGCCAAGAGCAAAAATGATGTTCAGTGTTAGGAAAAAACCTTTTTTTATAGCTCCTATTTGCGGATCTTGATCTGTGATGATTGATTTATGTGCAAGTCCATGCATACATTTGAGCTGCTGAGTGAAGAGCCACACAAATGTATCTTCTTACTCATCTGCAAGTACTGCACAACTGGACAGTGTGGACTGCCGATGATGGTTAACTCCTATGAATAGAGTAAAAGGAAGACACAAATGTTGGTCCGTATGTAACATCAAAGATAATCACATCTCTAAAACTTAAATAGGATGATCTTGATCTCCCTCAGGTCAGGACACGCTCCTCATCATGCCTGAATAATCAATCTCCATAGCAAAATAGAAATATGGATGTGTTGCTCTCCGGTCTTGAAAATCACTAATAATAGAGATGCACTTATTGTCATGTCGTTCTTTCTTATTATTCTGATATGATCAGTGCATTGTTGTGTTGCGAAATATGACGAACCATCTTGACTCCCATATGTAGCATTAAGCACTCAGGAAATATTAGAAGCCGAGATCCCTCCTTGACTTAATTGTTGGATGTAGCTCTTTGCAAGCTCTGAGCGATACTGCTTCCTATAGGAACAATGATGAATAACTTTATCAGAGCTTGTGATGTCATGAGTGTGCTTCTCCACAAATTTACTAACTACCCATGTGTCCAAAGAAATCAACTGATTTTCATTTTTGCTCTACAACCCACTCTCTTGCCAGGTTTTTCGAATGATGACTTTCCCCAATTCTCTTTTATCCGTCAATTTTTCTTCCCCGCCTTGTACACACAAATGTACGAGAAATAACTTTATTTCAATCAGATCTTAATTTATCAATGTATTCTTTACGAATTCCAAAGCCACATTGATATGCATACGGATAATAGTAGTTGTATACATCATCATGTGTAAGAAACTCTAAACCAATATTTGATTTTTCTCTAAAAAAGAGATCTGTTATGATTCTTATTTATCATATTCACATTAACTGAATTTTGTGTCTCTTCTCCTCCTGAACCACTAAGTAGAATATTATTCATTTTAACATCATCCATCACCGTACATTCAAGAGTTTAAAAGAAAGACACAAACCAAGCTTAAGCACACAAAAATTAAACATAATTTTACAGGAAAAAAAACAGACTTGCTTGAACGCGTACAATATGAGAGATTGCATATTATAAGCGATTGCATGCACAACGTTGCTTGACAGATTTTGGGGAAAAAAAACTTCAAAAAATGTCATGAACATAAGATGCAGTTTATCTCACAAGTATGAAAATGGTAATGAATTGTCTACAAGACATTTTATGAAGCAAGGAATGCTGAAAATTTCATTCTCTATGATTACCCACACACACCCTAAAAGAAAAGGCTGAAACAAAACAAAACAAAGTATGTGTTAAAGTTGATTAATCTTTGCTTCATACTATACAAAAAGAAGATAATATGTGCATCTAATGTTGCTAGGAAAGTGGAGAGGGAAAAAAAGAGAAGGAAAGCAAAAAAAAAAAAACAGAGGAAACTCTTCAAATTCCATACAATTAATATGCTAATAGAAGCAACATAAACACGAGCAGACCAAACCTTTACCTCCTGTGAATTTCAATTACCACCAATGTAATGATCATGCAAGCATATTTAATTTCTATTTGATAATAATTCCACAAATTTGTAATCGATCTTGTTTCTTTGCAAGTAAAATTACACATGCATACACAACAGTACACAACATTTCTAGTTTGAGCCCTAATTGCATACTAAGAGCATCACTCAGAGAAGTTCAACGAGGAAAGCGAGAGATTAATCATAACAAAATGAATGAGTGAGAGATTACAGTTGGGGAGGAAGAGGACACGAGATTACTGACTGGGTGTTGGGCATAGGGATGGCTAATAGGACGAATCGGGTTGATTCGTCCATTTTTTGTCAGAGAATCCGAAACGAGACGGGTTGAACCCTTCTCGTAACGGGTCCAACGGTGCGAATCTAAAATCTGGGAAATGAATCGGGTCTCTTGACCCGATTCGCTACCCGGATTCGCACGAGACGGGTTAGACTCGTCTCTAACCCGTCTCTTGTTATTGGAGGGTGGTGCCACGTGGCATTTTTGAGCCGTTGTAGGTTAAAAAATAAAAAAAATTATATAGGGGTTAAAAACAATTTTCCCTTTCAATCTCACTCTCACAACCACAACTAAAAAATTTTTTAAAAAAATTTATCACGGACGATTCCACCCCGTCCCGTATATACAGGACAGGTCGACCCGTATTGACTCGTATAATATACGGGTCGAATACGCGTCGACCCGTATTCATACTGTGCGACTTTAACGAGTCACACAGTACGAATCGAGGTGGGTCGAATCGGGTCAACCCGCCCGATAGTCATCCCTAGATGGGCGAGATCGAGGCGGGTCTTCGACATCCAGGCGGCGAGCTCGAGATGGTGGCGACGGCGTCCTCAAGAGGGTATGAGAGGCGGTAATGAGATTTAGGGGAGAGCTAGAGAGGGCTGGGGCGGCGGCGAGCTTGAGATCCAGACCGCGAGCTTTGGAGAAGGCTCCACCTGAGATCGCGATCGAGAGAGAGAGAGAGAGAGAGAGAGAGAGAGAGAGAGAGAGACTAAGAACCTGAGCTCAAGATGGTGGCAACGATATTTGGGGGAGGGCTTGTTGAATAAGCTTATCAGAGGGGGGGATTTGAGTGAGAGAGATGGGGTGATTTGGGGAAGAGAGGGGTTAAATGCAAATATACAACTTGTTACTCAACCCCAGATTTGGGGGTGAGATCGGTCCATGTCAGCGACAGATGAGGCACTGCCTCCTGTGTCGGCTGATTCCAATTTTTCTCATATATATATATATATATATATATATATATATATATATATATATATATATATTATATATTATATATATATATATATATATATATATATATATATATATATGAGAAAAATGGATATCAGCCGGCAGGCTGAGAGAACTCTCTCAGCCTGCGCTGACGTGGCTCAAATTGTCACGTCACTGAGTTGCGGCACGCTTTTAGGCGACTGTTAAATTACCAAATACCCCTTATGAAAAGCAACTCTTAGAGCGTTCCCTTGATTATTGTTTTATTATTGTGTTAACTCAATCTCTTTGCCCCCAATTGTAAAGATCCTTGTATTACTGTCATACTGGTCTAAAATACGCAGTACGGCCAAGTTTGATTTAAGAGCCTTTTCAGCCGCAAATTCTTCATTGTAAAACGCCATGAAGATTGGGCCAAATGGGTATTCTTCATCGCCTCTACGAAATTTGCCGGTATGTACTTCTTATTTTCTTCATTAACTGGCACATTGGTTTTATGCTTGATCTCAGAGGACGAACCTGTATCTGTTGTTTACCTACGTAGGAAGAAAAATTAAACACTTTAGACCAATGATTATTGAAAAAGTCAGAAATACTACGGTGCAATCAATAACAACTGCGACCCTAGAACGTACTGCGACCAAGGTCGCATTGCGACCAGGGTCGCACTACGATCAAGGTCGCATAAGACTACAGTGCAATCAGAACAACTGCGACCCTAGTCAACAGTGCGACCAAGGTCGCATAAGACTACAGTTCAACAGAAACAACTGCGACACAAGTTTGATAAAAAATATTATTTTTAAAATAAACTGCGACTTGGTGAAGACTTGAGACTACAACTCTGATTTAAACAACTGCGACCCCCATGTCGTCAGTATGTGAGAAAAAAAAGTAAATTTCATATACTGCGACCAACGTCGCATTCGTCTACAAGGAAAGGTAAAAAAAAAAAATTTCCAAAGTCGCACAGATCTGAACTGCGACACAGTAAAAATAGAAGTAAATAATAAAAACTTTTCAAAAAATAGGACCTTTATCGTCTAAAGTTTGAAAATCTCTTTTCGTAATTGCGACCATGTTTACAATATTTAAAAAAAATTTTAAAAAAAATGCGACTTCAGAAATAAATCTTGAAAAAATTTAAAACTATGAAAATACACAAAACCCTAAAAATTTTTGAAAATATCAATTTTGTGGTACCTTTTTCGACGGATGATTTCTTAGGCGCCATCAGTTGCAAATAATTTTTTTCAAAAACGGATGAAATTTTTGAAGGAAAAAACTAATTGGATCAGAACCGCCGGTTGAAGTTTTAGAGCCGTAAATTTTTTTGGAAGACTATTTTTTTACAATAAGGTAAAAGGTTGTGATGGAGGGTATTTTCGGAAAATACAATGTTGAGGTGACTGGCATTAAATTGGGCGGGATTTTACAGGATTTTGTCCGCCAAATTTTTTAACAGATGTGGGGCGGTGATGTTGCCACGCCCGCAGGCTGAGAAACTCTCTCAGCCCGCAGGCTGAGGTACATTAACCCCTATATATATATATGTATATGTATATGTATATGTATATATGTATATGTATATACGTACACATATACACATATACATACGTACATGCATACATACATACATACATACATATATATATATAGAGAGAGACAGACAGACAGACAGACAGACTTGTGTCCTTCCAAAGGATTTGAGTCCGGATCTTTCTCACTCAAATTCAACCCTTCGACATTCAATACAAGATCCACTCCGTTGAAGTTAATCTATATTATTTTAAGTATTTATAAACTAAAATCAAGTATTTTGAATACTTTTTGCCCATCCATCAGGTAAGGGGAAAACGAACGGCCTAAATAGTGAGTTGGCTAGTTTAACGATGAGGAACATTTGAAACCTAATAAAAATTGGTTTGTAAGGGTTTTTAAATGTTTAGATCATAATGAAATAGCCGGATCGAGAATTTGTATGTTTAAAGATAGATCTAACCAACTCACTACTTTCGGCCGTTCATTTTGCGTCGCTTGATGGATAGGCAAAAAGTATTAAAACACTTGATTTTTAGTTTATAGATACTTGAAATAATATAGATCAACTCAAACGAGTGAAGCTTGTATTCGAATGTCGGAGAGTTGAATTTGACTGGACGGGATACGGGCTCAAATACTTTTGGAAGGACAAAAGTCTCTCTCTGTCTCTCTCTATGTGTGTGTAGAGAGAGTAATGATCCAGTGAGAAAGCTAGCTTACTTGAGAAGAGGAGAAAGGGCATCAGAACCATCAGATTAGTTTCTGAGTGGTTGAGATTAGATTTGAAGGAAATAAAAGTAAAACCAAAAACTAAATTAATCAATTCAAAACTAAGTTAACAACCCCAAACTAATCTTAACTACCCAAAAGATAATACTACGGTTTCTGTGCTCTCTTCTCATCTTCTTACCTAAAATAACTTTCTCACCAGATCGCCACTATATATATATATAATATATATATATATATATATATATATATATATATAATATATATATATATATATAGGATTTTTAGGATCTAGGTCTCCAATAAATTTTTTATTTGGATGTTAGTCCCCACAATACAAGGTTCACATCCTTTATGATATATTTCGTCTAATCTCACAAGTAATCATGATAAAAATTTAATTAAAATGTTAAATTACAAATTTGTTCGAAATTTTAGAGTTGCATTAGTGAAAAAGAGTCAACTAAATGACATTGTATAAGAACTTTAGAAAAAAATCTTTACAGGATGACAAGTATAAGGAGAAGAAACTAATAAAACCAACAAAAAAAAAGAAGAAAATAGACTATTGGGTACCTTGGATCGACGGAGGTAGGGAAAAAGAGTAACAAGATAAAAGTGCTAACATAATTAGGAAGCATTAGAATATTTCTTATTTTGAGATAAACTTTTTAGCTAGAGAAATTTAAACAAGTTAGCGATAAATTATGGAGGATTAATATTCAAATATGATATATTAAGAACTAATATCTAAATAAGAGATTTGTTAAGGACTTGTATCCTAAAACTCATATATTTATATTTCAAACCGTCTCACTGGGTGTAGTACACAAACAACAAGCAAAAAGAGATCATCTTGTCCATCCATTTAATAAGCTCATAGTTTTAAATTCTAATTCACACTCTGTGATCGATTCGTACAAGCCCTCTGATAGATGTTAACAATGGTCACCTTACATTCGCTCTCGGAAAATCTACTAAAATAAATTCAATCATCGGCTCAGAAAAGTCACTCAATCATTACTAAACAAAATCTATGATTCCAAACAGAGAATTACACAACAGAAGGTGTTGCGCTATCAAGATAAAAAGTGCGGGATACAAGTACAAGTGCCATAAAAAAATATCACGAAAGCTGAGAGTCATCACATCCGAATCAGCAACCCCTTATTATGCAGCTTGCAATTCTGAGCTTTCTGTTTGACTCCACTTTAATCAGGAATAGCCAGTCCTCCCGAGCAACCTAAAAGGAAATATTTTTGAACCAGATCGATGATTCTTTATTGTCGTCTCCATCGGCGGACCCACTGCATCGTCTACGAGCCAGGCAACCGTAACTGCGACTATGTGTGGGACCTCGACCACAACCCTTTCCGCCGTCTTCATGAAGATCGGAAGATCACTGTCGTCGGGGCCGGATGAAGAGCTTCGCCGCGAAGACAAGAGACGAGTGGGTGTCCATGTGGCGAATCCGTGGAATGAGGTCGCTGGTGGGCGAGGCGGTCGGGGAGAGGAAGCTGATGTGGGGGATGGAGGTGGAGCCTGGAGGACATGGCGGAGGTGGAGAAAGAAGCCGCAGAAGATCAAGTACATGCCATGGGGTCGTGACCAGATCACGGAGGAGGTCTTGAATTTGTGATCTGTGACGCATTCAAGGCGCTGGAGATGTTGGATTTTTCTGTATTTTCTTAAATTTAAGGTATTGTAATTTTTTTATTATATGATGTGTTTTCTCACAACATAAATATCAAACTAAATCATATAGCAATATTTCTACCTAAACAAATTAAAGTCAAAGCGTAGTGGCGTGATCACTTGGTTTGCTCCCAAGTGGTCTCGGGTTTGAAGCTTTTCTTAGACGGACTGAGCAGTGAGGCACTGGGTTTGCTCCCCAGTAACTGTTGACTCAATTCGCCCCTGAAAATTTAACATTTCAAAAATAAAATAAAAGCATGATAGATCACTGCTTTTGAAGATTGAGTCCACCCTATCGCTCGGGCGTGAATCTACAGCCATCAACTAGTGGTAAAACCTCCCAAAAATACTAACAAGTGGCTCGAGCATAAGCCTTAGTCTTTGCTCAAACACGAAAAAGTTGCCCATAAATCATATAAAGAACTAAAATATTTTAAAGAAGGAAAGAAACTTTCTCGGCTGCAATTTGCATTCAGGAGAAAAAACTCAGAGAGAGATAGGCTTCAGAGCTTCACAGTTGTAACAACAAATGAGAGAATCGCGAGCAAGTACAGAATGTTTTGAGAGATATTCCCAACCAAGGTTATTACAACAGAAATCGCCATTAACGCCAATTTAAAACCGACATTAAAAAGAAACAACCACCGACTTAAAAAAACAAATATCACCGCCACTCCCAAATCCCAACCACGAGCTCCACCGCTCCTATGAGCTCCAATCCGGCTCCATGGCCACGAGCTCCACCGTCACCACCGAGCACCACCACTAAAAAAACCCAGGAACGGACAGCCCAGGAACCGACATCTGAACATCATCACCACTGAAATCACTGAACATTGAGAGAAGAAATTGCAATGTGTTTCATGGCAAAAGGAGGGGGTCAAAAAAGTATACAATTTTAACACAAAAACTCATCGATTTAGCACCATCCCATATTCAACATGAGTAAAGGATGAAAAACATCCTGATATCTCTACCCATTAACAATGGCCTATTGATCAACAGAATGTGCTCACTCTTTACCATAAAAACTCTTCACAAACTCCAGATTGCCACAGGTTCTAAATCCCTAAACGAAAAACTAAAAAAGGAAAACATTCCCCCAAAAAACATCTTTTTTATCAGTTTTCAGGTTACTTAAAAAACAAACCAATCACAAATCAAAAACGCAGCAAGAACCTTACTTTTGGAAGCAGCTTAGTATCAAACGAATGCAGATCCAGGAGCCCAGGGCTGAGCTCACTGGGCGAGATGTAGTCGACGTTCTTCCTCTGACTCGACGACCTCGAGCTCAGCGGCGGCATCGAGGGCTCTGCCGACGCTGACATAAAGAACTCCCCGCTCACCCCCCGCTGCATGCTCCTCAACATCCTCGAATACTCCACCTAAAAAAAATAAGAACAAAGTTAATTAACCCCAAATCTGAGAAGCTTCACCCGGTACCAAGAGGCTCCCCTCCTCGTCCTCGGCCCTAACCTCCGGTAGCCGCGAGAACACAGCCTGAATCAACCGGAGGTCGCCTCCTGTTGTTGCTCTGCTCGGAGCAGAGCAGCCGCTGCAGACTGTTGCTCTGCTCGGAGCTGAAAGCCGTGGACGCCGTCGAGCTGGTGGAGCTCGCTGGAGCTCGTGGAGATCGCGGTGGAGCTCGAGAATTGAGATCTGATGTGGAATTTGAGAGAGAGAGAGAGAAGCGGTGTGCGGGATTTGAAATTTTTGGGGAATATTAGAAGGAATTTGTTTTGGTAAAAGAGTGGGTTAATTTTTATGAACCGATGTTAAATTAAGTGAACCGACGTTGGTTCCGAGTGAACCGACGTTAGTCCTCACTTAGTGATGGAGATTCCACGTTGAACCAACGTGAAACCTTACTGAAAGTCATAAATGAGCATCAAAGAAAAAATTCTTCCTAACGTGAAATCATTTTCTTTGGTACTTATTTAAGATTTTCTGGAAGATTTCACGTCGGTTGGTTCTATAAAGAACCGGCGTGTACGTGGAATATTTTTAATTTTTTTTTTGACTCATCTCAATCACATACTTGTTTTGTTTTTAAAATTGTCACTTTCTTTTATTAACGTTGGTTCAACACGTGAGACTCGATCATGTACACGTGCGTGTACAGTTACTGTCTTATAACATATAACTCATAACAAGTAGGATGAGAAAAGGCGAGACTAAATATATAAGTTTAAGTTTTGCCTTGAGACGCCTTCTCTCAACCCCAGTTATATGAGGAGGTCTTGAAATATGTGACCTGCGATGCGTATCTGGCGTTTGAGATTGGGAAGAAATGCTTTGAGATACTGCATCGCAAGATCCAGTCGCTGTTGGATCTGCAGGTGATCGATTTTCATCACATATAGTTTGTTCGCAGAGTCTTTCTATCAGTGTTCCTGATTTCTTTGCATGACCTGGCGATGTGATTTCATATGTAGTCATGTTCTATTGAATCATTCATGCTTCTTATTTCTGAGTTTGTAATAAGTTCTTCTGTCAGGTTTCTTGAATATTGCCACTGCCAGCAGGCAGTTTGTGATTTTGCTGCTCCCGCGATTCCCACCGTTGACCCTGCGCCAGGCTTCAGGATCAAACGATGAGAATCAGCAGATCTTTGCTTAATTACAACCATTGCCACTGTATTTTATTAAGTGCATTGATGAAAAGTACTGCTAGTTTTAAAAACTGGGATGCAATTAGACGCTTGAAATTGAAGGTAACAATGATTTCATTAACTGTTGAAATTTTAATTAAGTTTAAAATAAAGTTAACCTGGTACTTATTATTTGACCTGACCCTGCTCATGACTACCAATGATCCATGTGCGTGAGTATTAAAATGGTAATAATTATTTAAAAAAAAGTTTTACATCGGTTGATAATTGTTATAGATCAAATGAAAAGAGCTCCACAAACCAAAAACTAAACACAAGCGGTTTCTGCAGCCCACCCCTTGTAAATCACAAGCGCACATAAATCAGAGTCACAAGCTCACTTCTCTTTCAGAAGTTGGACATACAGACTTCATACCTTATAGTCTAGTAACTGAGCTAGAAAGCTCGAGTTATAACGGCATTACTCTTTTTACTTAAAATTGCTACTTTATAACTGCTGAAAATATCTCCCATAATCAGTAAGTCATAACCTTTGTAAACCAAAAAAAAAAAAAAAAAATCCCATATTTAGCAAACTTGCCGAAAAATCTACCGTAATGAGTAGGGCCACGACCATTGTTGATTAGAAAAGGCTAATACAAAAATGAATTAAAATAAACTTCACAACTTCTTTAAGCGCTACATTCTGTTGATAACAGATAATTAACTATTCACAACATGCATCTTTCGAAATCAAAAAACCATTAAAAGTGAAATTATTTGAAGGGTACCCCATAATGAATATAAGCCTAATATTATTATACTTTTCATGGAAGGTATATATATGTTTCCACAAGTAACAAAACTAACGCATTTACTAAGCTGGCTGGGATCTCCACCAACCGACTCAGTGAGCAGCCAGATACACCTTACCAAAGACATGTAAAAGGGAAACAACAGCAATAAAACCAACGCTCATGATGAGGACAGTGTTGGGGGACATCTTGCGGCCTGCGGCCTCATCAGTGTAGAACTGAAGCATTGTGCTGGCTCCACCTCCGGCAGCAGCACCACCGCCAGCCCGCCTCCGCCGCAAGCTTGCAGTTGCTGCTGCACTTCCTCTTGCGGGCGCTTCTCCGTTTGCCATTTTGCCCCGTGCAATCCCTAAAAGATTATAAGATACACAGACTACACTCTTAGATTATGAGAGGCGCATCCACAAGTTGAACCCAAAAAAATGTAAAAAAACAAAAGAGACCACTCCACTGGGAGTGATGATTTATGAATATGCAATATGTTCAATCATATAACAGTATAAAGAAGTAGTGGGATCACAAGCTAGCAAAAGCCCAACAAACTTCGTTTCATACACAGAGCATTCATAATTGAACAAAAATACATGGGAGTAGAGAAACAATACACAAAACCTTGGAATTATTTCTCATTCAAAGCAAAAGGTGGAGCCAAGGGAAAACACACAAAGCATCTCCAGAAGGAAGATTCTCGAGGGACTAAAATTAACCCCCGCCTTCCTAGAGGGCCTTGACCCTTCATTGCTGACTTCTACATAACCAGTCCTCTTGAGAGACCTTGCTCACCCCACTCTACTTGTGCTCACCATTGCCCCATACCCTTCTTCTCTAAAGTCCATTTTCCCCAATGAAAGCAGCTTATTGCCATGCACACCTTTTTCCCTCTAAAATACCCAACTTCCACTTTCCCATTGAGCCTTGGAGTGTTCAGTATCAACTGGAGAAGGAAAGCAACCAAATCAACTGTATGATAAACTGTGATAACACTTTTAAGAATGGATTCTCCAACCTCAGCCCCCACATCCAGTCAACACAGTTCAGACTCTGATTCTGCTGTCCCCACATTAAATCAACTATTACCCTTCTGTTGTCCCCTCATTAGCCCCATCCCCCTGCCTAATTAAATAGGCAGTATCCATATTCGCCTCTCCTACAGAGGGAAGCAATTAAGAAGAATCGCTTCCATTACATCTCTAACCTAATTCCTTTCACACACACAACACCGCTTGTGCAGTTAACATGTCTTTTATGATTTTTTAAATGCTTTTTTCTATCTATCTGATACTAGAACTCAACGAGAGGAAACAAGAACTGAAACGAGTCTTTAAAATCTGTTCTTTGTGAGAACCAACAAACATGCTGATTTAGGATTTTAAATTTAATCAACTAGTAGAAAATTTGGATGCCTTCAGATCAAGCATGCCTCATGAGCTCACTAATAATTGAAAAGGTAAGCCAGGTAAAGTAGGGGTGGAGCCCGAAATTACCTTTCTTTCCTTTTTTTTTCCCCCTTTTGGGTGAGTTTTGCACATCTGTGTGTGCACGCGCTCACCATGCAAGGGTGGTTTGGTGTATTAGAAAAGTGGTAAAGGCAATTGAAAATGTTGAGATAGCTCAATATTAAAAATTACATTATTGAAGCTAAGGAATGACCATGCAAAACATAGTTTCATCCTTCCACAAACAATGCATGTGATTTTAAAAAATCCTATGCATGTACAGATATTATAACTCACAAATGAATCATCCAATGTTCATAAATGGTCCCAAATAATTCCATATGCATCGACCTATTGCACCAAAAACCTAAAATGTGCACATACACAGCCCTCACAACTTTGGGCTATTTATACACCTGTTTTAAATATCGAACGAATCGACCGAGATATCATCTCATATCTCCTTTTCTGCCTGCTGCCGATACGATATGAGAAAATCGTTCGCCATATCGTTTGCAACAAAAAACGATCGATATTTAAAATATTGGCAGATAAATTGTCCGATATCGGCCGATAAATCACCCGATATATCTCCCGACATGAAATAACTTATTTATTGCACGACTGCATGCAAATATATATTATTTTTTTACCGTCTTTGCATGCATATTGCATCATTCTTATTAGGTAGATGATATCTATGACAGTAAACCAACTTTTAGTTATCAAATTTTATTATATATAGTGTCCGATATGAACACCCGATATGCGCGCAAATCCCCAATATCTACCCCGATATCTGATATCTGATATGAAAAACCCTCATCCGACACGATCCTGATATCCTATATTTAGAACCTTGTTTATACATCTTCCAACCTGTTTCAAAATTATATTATTAAGGCTATGAAATGACCATGCAAATTATACTTTCATCCTTCCACAAACAATGCATGTGATATAAACAATCCTATGCATGTACAGATATTAGAAGTCAACAACGAGGAATGCACATGATTCTCATCCAATGTTCGTAGATGGCCCCAAATAATTCCACATGCACACAATTATTGCACCAGAAACCTAAAATGTGAAAAGATGCACATAACCCTGACAAACTTTGACTGATTTATATATATTTTCCAATCTCTTTTACAGCCAGCTTAAATTTTCTAATAACAAGAAAAGTTCTGGTTCGTCGAAATCCAAGACTGTTTGAAGCAAGATTTTCACCATAGATGATGACTAATGAAACATCAAGCAGCAAGTCCCCCCCCCAAAAACACCCCCGCGGCCCAGAGAGGTTAAGCTTAGTTTTCTAACAAAAGAAGAAGCCCTGGATCTTCAAAATACAAACAGTTTGAAGCAAGATTTAACCAAAGGTAATGACTCATGGATGCAGATTATAAAGGATCAAGCAATCACGAATGGTTAATGGATTTCACACGCATGTGCACACACATAAATGAATTAGTTTAAGCACAAAACATAAGGATTCCCATCCACAATAGAAGAAAATGGAGATCTCATCCACAGACACAATGAGTTAGTTTCAGCGCAATCCAAGAAGCTCTTCAAGAAGGTGAAGTTAAAAAGATAGGAAAGGTCTCATTCACAATAGAAGAAAATAGACGTAGAATCTATTTCATTTCACAGACAAAAGAAACACATGGACACGACCTAGAAAAATAACATGTTGTGGCCTCTCCACTTTAATAGATAAACACGAGTTAGCATACAATCATAAATGAAGGAGACCCTTTTTTTTTTTGCTTATTAAGGAGAACAGCCTATTGGGTTATGGAGTTATGGAAGCGACAAAAGCTTCATTCATAAACATGAGAAAGAATAAGCTTATGTACTTATACAGTGTTGTATGCACAAAAATAACATGTTTAGAACCTTTAGACTATCCATTAAGTGATGTATGGAAAAGGTAGTATTCATATGATATACAATTTAATATTTTATTCCTACATAAAATTATTTGTGATGCATGAGGTATTATGTAAAAGAATTCCTTGGGTGTTGAGATATTATGCAAAAAAGAATTAATAACATATTCAAAAGTAGAAAACATGCGACAGTCAGCTAAGACCACCAAAACTGTGCATATGCTGCATATCATAAGGCTAATGCCCACGCTTTCTGGAAGATGGAAAATATATTAAGGTTAGCACAAACAGCATAAGTGTATGTGTAATAGGCAATGACATCCTAGTTGAACTTGAATCATTGGAACAAACAATTCTAATTCACTCTACAACCCCCACCCCACCCCTTTTATGTATGTATACATGTGCAATTCCTACTTCTAGTCAAAACTTCTAGTTATGCCAGCTTGATTAACGCACCAAGGATGACCCTTAACATAGCTGAATGAAAAATGGGGATTCATGTGGCCCAAAAGATAATGTTTGGGATAAAGGATTTGTTGTTCTTGTAACTTTTCACATGTCGTAAACTCTAGTTATACCTAATTATGAGGGTCATCATCTAAGTGCATAGACGAAAATGTTATTCAGAACAACAAAAAAAATCTAACAGAGGAAGAAAAGATGTTTAAACATGCCATGCAACTTTTCTCTAGTGCACAATTACACATAGCAACAAAGCGTGTTAACAGACAAATTGACTTCTTTAGCAAAAATATAAACAACAGCAAGATCTATCATGTGCATAACAATCGTTGAACAATTTGGGAGATGTGTTTACAGACAAACATACAATGAAGATAGCAAGTCAAATAAATCCAAAAGAGTGAAAATAAATAGAAGATCAATAATACTGAGACCAACAAAATGCTCGTTTTCTAACATCATTCTTATCCAAATCCCACACTCCAATTATCACATATCCAATTCAATAATAAGAACACCGAAATCTCAAGAATTTATATAACATGACTCATTGGCACTTTGACAAGCCAACCCTATTGGGTACTTATTCACAAAATTCTCGTTGAAGTTTCATAGTTCCATTTTGAAGAAAATCATAAATAAATAATTCCATGTAAGGATGTGAAGATCTTCAATAAGCACATTGTTTGATCAACAAATTAAAAATCTAGCAGTATTCGTATACAAAACATCATCGTAACCATACTATGAATTGTTTCCATCTCGCGTATCAATTACCTTAGATCCTCACACATACAAAAGGTTAACATATCTATTCTGATTTCAGCAATCTAAACCATTTTTTAAACTCAATATGAATGATCATTTTAGGCTTCAAATATTAAATATCCCCACATAAAACGAAATCTACATCAGAAAAGGGAAATTTTTCAAAAAACATTAAGAACCCAGAAATCCCAAAACCCTGAGGATGGGAAAGAGAAGTAATTTGACTCCTAACCTACATGTCGAATGGCCAATTGGCACGAAATCGATAGAACCCAGAAATAAGATTGATGGTAAAGCAAGAAGTTATTCAGAAAATTAAAAAAAAAAATATTAAAGAAAGGAGAAAGGGAGACACACCTACAGACCGATCCGCCGCTGTCGTCCTGTCTCTCTCTTAGCGCGGTCACGGCACCCAAAATATATAGCCTTCATCGTTACAGTGTAGGCTTTCATTTTGGGTCGGGTTTCAGTGGATATGACCTAATCTAACCCAAATACAAATATGCAGAATTGCCCCGATGCCCAAATCCAGATTTATTTGTCTAAAAACCCATCTAAATATTTTTGGCAACATATTCACCCGCTAGTAATGTTTTTTTTTTTCCTTTTCTTTCTTTTGTTTTTTTTTTCCTTTATTATTGTTTTCTGTGTATGTAATTGTAGTGGTGATTTTTCGCCACAGATGATTGGACGATCGATTCTCACAGTGTAGTAGTTCAGGTATTGCACGTGAAAAAACACAGTAAAAAAATGAGTGAGACAAGGATTTTACGTGGAAATCCTAACTGCGAAAAATCACGGGGAGGAGAAAAGCTTCACTATAATTATCAAATTACAAGGATTACAAGAATGTGTTGGGTGTCTCAAAGTTGGGGATGATTGAAGGTCCAGAAGTCCCTGAGATTGTCCCAGGAATCTCCTAGGAGTCCCCATCTTCATTGGAAGATGAGATTTATTTATACACCACTGAGCTGTTGATGCGAGGGAGACGATTGCACGATTTGCACATGTCGTCTTGTTGTAACGGTCGCGATCAATGGTGCAGGCTTGTCAGGATTGCATGCAAGAAAATTCTTCACTGTCCATAACTGCTCGCGCTGAGTGGCGTTACATGTTATGAACGCAGAAGAATACATGGTGGCATAATCGTCTGCGGAGATCGATAGTGAACTATTGTTGAAACTTCTAGGCTCAGAATTGAAGTCTTCGGAGCGGAGGAATTCGGAGCGGAGAAAATATGAAAGATGTCGGGAACTGTATGGACTTGGGAGGAGAGCTCTGATGTTTCTCAGAGAGTTGGAAGGTGAGAGACACGTGGCGCCATCTTGGATGGGATCAGATTTTTACTGACCCCCGCTCTTTCGTTTGTCGGAGCTTGCGGACGGGACATCGGAAGAGCAGAGTTGGTGGGAGATCTTTTAATGCCTTTAATGTTTGTGGGAAGACGAGAATCTGAATCATAAATGTAGATCTTCAGGATTGAATTGCATGCCGTATAACTGACTATTGGTTGTCGTATCTGTCAGCTAGATTTCTCTGTGTCTCTTCGAATTCAGGAGACATAATGATTGGGAAGTAGGGCTTCGTGCTTTGGCAACGACGGTCGATCATCTACTGATTCAGTTGACTGAAAATCTCAGGACGTGGGCCGACTTTTCAGGGATTGAAAAATTGAATTGGAGTCAGTTCGCTTCTCTTCCATCCATAAATAGAGTGAAACTCTTGGATGAAAATCACTTCTGCTATCTTCTCAAAAGCAATACTTGCTTCTCCTTTGTTTCGTTGGATTGCCATATCTTTTTCTTCTCCTTCATCTGATGGAGGAAGGAAAGGATAGGACGAAGGTGGAGGAACTGGTAGTCGGGCTCTCGTCATGCGAGAGTCTAATTGGTGTGATGCATCAGCTGTTGTGATGAACTTCTTATGATGCATTAGTTGTCCTGACAGGGATCGCTATCAGGAGTGGTAGGGAAGACTCCTGCTCCCATTGGATCGAGCAACCTGAGTCTGGGCTGCTTGTCCTTTTGGAGTGAGGATTGATCTGGGGACGGAGCCTCTTTCCTGATAGCATGTACGAGAAAAAAGGAGAGGGAGCTCATCGGCTGGTTGTGTTGGCGAGGAGCATCTTACAGTGCAGCTTGGACCTTTCCCTCAAAACACCTTGGAGGGGATATGAATCATTACCTTCTTGCGTGTCTTAGAGGTTCCGTCATGGTTGTACATCGTTGCCTCGCATGTCTTGTCGGAGTTCGTCTAGAGCCGAGGCATTGCCATTACTTTGGAGGGCTTATTGGGAACTCTAATTGTTCTTGTTGAAGTGCGTGGAGGATGGCGGCTCCGATCTGGCTTCCTTGGGGTGTTCCAGACGAAGAGAAGAAGATCCTTCGTATGGAAGATCTTTTATTTTTGTGAAGGAACCTCTCAGAGCTTCCTTCAGAATCTTTGGACAGTGGTGTGAGTAATGAGACTATACCTTCTGACAGATATTCTCCTGAGAACATGGTCACGAAATTCGGACGTGTGGTTGGACATAGCAGCAGGACGGAGGGGTCGTATCGGGATCATCTGTTTTTCTTTTGAAAAAACTAAACACGAAACTTTGATGGAACTCTGTACTACTCTTGTTAGATGTAATCGAGTATATTTTTGAATGAATATATTTTGAATGGAAAGACTTTTCGGAATAAAACATATATAAATTTCTTTGAAATGAAAATATTTGCTTAGATCCTGTCTGGCTTGTTTTATCGTTGGCTTTTTGAAATTGATATGATCACGCATCTTTGGAGTGATTATCTTTATCATTGGTGTGGTTAGTCTGCCTTGAGAGTGATTTGGTAAGCTTGCAGCGTTGTTTCCGAGTGAGAATAGTTCTATCAGTAGTACTTGCAAACTTTTGGCCTCTTAATGGGGGAAATCTTGCAACAGAGTTAGGTTCGTGGTTGCCTCCGAGTTAGGGTTTAACCCATCAGCGGAGCAGTGAACAAGGGACTCTGAGAGGGGGAATCCCCGTAGCACAGTAGGAACTCCGAGTGGGGGTGGAACCCACAACAGAGGAAGCTTATCGGCCGACGTTTGTGTTTCACGTCTGGTAGAGAAAAATTACCAGGGGTACGAACGCTTGTTGGATGAGAGAAGGAAGGATTGGAGCTTGTATGCTGGCATTTATGTTTCGCGCCCAGTAGAAGAAAACTACCAAGGTACAAATGCTTATTGGATGAGCGGAGGAAGGATTGGAGCTCATAGGCTGGCATTTATCTTCTGTGTCCCATAAAAGGAAACTACTAGAGGTACAAACGCCTGTAAGATGAGGAGAGAAAAGACGATGCGCACACAAGCATGCAAATGAAATAACTTAAACTAAAAGTTAGATACAACATAACAAGAGTACTTATCATAAACTCAGCAGAAATTAAACAGATTGGGTTAACCAAATAATGTATACTCTGCCTCTAATCACACAAACCAAGTACATCGAGGGGATAATCTAAATAATTAAACCCTCATATATATACCATATGTCCCGTATAGTTATGGGATAAAATACACAATTTGTGTCATCCTAGGGTGAGCAATACATATAAGCATACGCAAAAAAAAACGTGTTCAGATAATACCTGGGCGATCGTACCACTCCAAAATGATCATCACACTCCGAAATGCTTGATGTCTACAGCCTCTAATGACACGAAACTAGTTCGCGAGGTGATAATCCAAATAAGAAAACCCCCATGTATATGCTATATGTTTCATGTAATTACAGCTTTCCGAAATGTTTACCTGCAAAAAAAAAAAAAAACCTGAAGTGAGGATGTGACCCAGCGATAGATTGGATTTGCCTACTTTAAGAAGGGGTAGAATCCGCAACAAAGTGACGATCAGGACCTCCGAGTAGGGGGATCCCAACAGCAGAGTTAGGCCTCCTAGTGGGAGGAATCCCAGCAACAGAGTTGGGTTCCCGATTACTTCCGAGTGGGGTTTTACCCCATCATTGGAGATGTGAACTTGATATGAACCTAAAGTGGGGGTGCAACTCATCAACAAATTGAATGTGACTACTCTGAGCAAGGGTAGGACCCCAGCGGAGTGACAATCCGGTTCAGATCTCATCCGTACGCAGGTTGGAGTTTGTGTTTCCCGCCCGACAGAGGGAAACTACCAAGGGTATAAATGTCCATAAGATGAGGAGAGCCTGTAGGCTGACATTTGTGTTTCACGCCTAGTAGAGGGAAACTACCAGGGGTACAAACGCCTATGATCCACCCATAAGTTCGGATAAGGGGAGCCCGTAGGCCGGCATCTATGTTCTATGCTTGGTAGGGAAAACTATCAAGGATTCATTCGCTTGAGGGGAACCCGTAGGCTAATGTTTATGTTTCGTGCTTGGTAGAGGGAAACTACCAAGGGTAAAAGCGCCTGTAAGATGAGCATCATAGGCAGTTGTTTGCGTTGCCTTCCTCGAGTGAGAGTGAAATCTACAACAAAGCGTGCAAGCATTGGACTTCGAGTGGAGTAGGATGAAAAATGGTTAGGATTAGAATATTATTTGATAATGCATTGAAAGTAAAAGTACAGGGGTCATGAATAGGGGAATTGCCCTGTTCAGAGAGGTACGAGCGAATCACTTGATTGTCTTGTATTGGGTGATTGCGTGCTATGGTAGAGAGAAAGAAAAGCACTTGATTGTCCGGATTCGGAGACTGCTTCAGGTGTGAGGACATATTCCTTGAGGAAGCCCAGACGGATGAGCTCTTCTAGGTACCTTCAGAGGTTCCGACAATGGGTGGTCTTATGCCATTTACCATCATGGTAGGAGCATTATTCTTCTGCTCAGGGATGTGAGGGATTATACTAGATGGGTCTCGGATGCCTGACCCAAGGTTGATCCTTGATAGTGTTGAAGACTTTGCTGATGGGGAGCCTGAGCAGAGTGAATTGCTCTATTGGCTTCTAGGCTCAGAGCGGGCTCGGTGAGAGGATCAGGAGCACTCATCTCTTGTAGGCAGGTTACCGCTCGGTTCCGATCTTGGGCATGGGTGGAGACTTCATTAAGACACTTTAATTTTCCTCCGTGGTCACTGGGCTTCACGGAGTGGTTGGAGGAAGTCTTCATCGCCTCCTCCAGCTAGATGTAGGGCTGAGCTTGGGATAGAACTTCGCCATTCTGATGACGTAATGCTTCAGAAGATGCGTTCAGCCTGCTGATGAATGCGAGTGTAAAGACGCCCTCATCGCAGTTGAGCACCTTGACCATTGGCTCTGGAAGTAGCCAATGTAAGATTTGAGGTTATCGCTCTGCCTCATCTTGACGGCGAGAAGGTAGTGGTTGTTCCTCTTGGTCTCCCGGTGAGATGCGTACCTCGGAGTTGTGGAGAGAATTCAGAGGAAGGAAACAGAACCAATCTGAGGCCACACTTTTCAGACTAGAAGGGAAGGTGTGTAACACCCCGGGTTATTAAACCTAATTTAATAATAAAATTTGGGTTATTAAGATTATATAGAATATTAGAAAAAATTGATATTGATTAATTGAGTATGTAATGAATTTCAATAATCTTGAAAATTTTAAGTGATATGTATATATATATATATATATATATATATATATATATATATATATATATATATATATATATATATATATATATATATACGGCTTACTGTACCTCAGCCCGCGGGCTGAGAGAGTTTTCTCAGCCTGCGGGCGGGCAACATTACCGCCCCACATCTGTAATAATTTTGGCGGGCAAAATCCTGTAAAATCCCGCCCAATTTAATGCCAGTCACCTCAACATTGTAATTTCCAAAAATACCCTCCCTCACAACTTTTTACCGACCTTGGTAGCAGTCCTCAGAAAAAGACTGCGACCTTGGTAGCAGACCTTGGTAGCAGTCCTCAGAAAAAGACTGCGACCTTGGTAGCAGTCCTCAGAAAAAGACTGCGACCATGGTAGCAGTCCTTAGAAAAGACTGTGGTAGCAGACCTTGGTAGCAGTCCTCAGAAAAAGACTGCGACCTTGGTAGCAGTCCTCAGAAAAAGACTGCGACCATGGTAGCAGTTCTCATAAAAACACTGCGACCATGATAGCAGTCCTCAGAAAAAGACTGCGACCTTGGTAGCAGTCCTCAGAAAAAGACTGCGACCTTGGTAGCAGTCCTTAGAAAAGACTGCGACCGTGGTAGCAGTTCTCATAAAAACACTGCGACCTTGGTAGCAGTCCTCAGAAAAAGACTGCGACCTGGTAGCAGTCCTTAGAAAAGACTGCGACCGTGGTAGCAGTCTCATAAGTACTGCGACTATATTAAAAATCATTAAATATCAAATCAGATAAAAAAAATTAAAGAAGCAGCATTCACTGTCTTTTACCGAAAAAGTAGCTTTTCATAAGGGGTATTTGGTAATTTAACTTCTTTCGATAAGCAGGCCGCAAGTTAGTGGGGTGCAAAATTGAGCCACGTCAGCGCAGGCTGATATACATTTTTCTCATATATATATATATATATATATATATATATATATATATATATATATATATATATATATATATATAATATATATATATTATATATATATATCATAATTAGTGTGAACATATTACTTCAATGTATAGATATACTAACTTATACATGAAATATGTGTATTTAACCAAGAAAATACAACCATGAGAATATTTTAATCTTAGAGTGGAAAGAGTAGTTGTGCTTGGGAGGGGAGATCAATGGTCTAAATTTTCTTGATTTGGGAGTTGCCACTTGGAAGAAAAGGTTATGGCAAACTTGTAATATAATATGGGTATAGATCTTAAAGGGTCCAAATGAGAGTTCTTCTTCTTCCTCCTCTCCCTAAAGGAGATTTCTCCATGGCCAAATCCCTAAAACCCCAAAATTTGATTCCCTATCAATCTCCCTCTCTTAATCTCTCTCCCTACTCCTCTCTCCCCCCTTCCCTGATGGTGCGGCAGCAGCCTGCTGTCGCACCAGAGGTGGAGGCGCGACAAGGCGGCAGGCGGCCAAACGTCGGATAATGGAGGTAAGAGAGTACCTTTAATTTTCATATTTTGTATCAATCCCAAACTTTGAATTTTCTTTATCATATCTTGATATGATGGTGGTGGTACTTTAAATTGGGTGTTAGGAAAGATTAAATCTTGATCTATGTTGTTCTTCTTAATTTGAATCTAATCTTTGAACGATTTATGAGTAAGATCAAGTTTTATAAACCCCTCCTAATCTATTAGTGTGAATTGAGATTTTTGAAGGCTCTTACACTTATGGTAGTTAAGTCCCTTACTATTCTTCCATAATATCTATGAAACCTAATCAAAGTCTGATTTTGTGATATTAGTTAGATGAAAAGAAAATTATTATAATATGATTAAACTATGAAGTTAAAGGTGGATTAAAGAGAGGATGATGATAGATCAAGTTTATGCTAGAACTATAAATGTTTATGTGAAATTTGTTTATGATTAAGATTTATAAATATTTAAGTTCGTAGCTTACTTATGATATAATTTAGGTAAATAGGTTAAAGAAGAAATTGAGAATTTCTTAATTTGAAACACTTTTGAAATAGTTGTATAAATCTGTTAAAGTCTGTCAAAGTCTGAATTTGAAAATTAAGATTCCCTTTCATATGTATATTTGAAATGAAATAGGTTATGTAATATACCATTAGAAAGATAATCGAAGTTACTTTCCAACAGCTCTTGTGGTGTCCCAATTGAAGATCTGCACTAGAAATTATCACTGAAATACAACAAGCTAGTTAAAATTATCGAGTTGTAAAATTTTGAGTGGCTGAAAGATTTCTATTTATTTAAGATTGTTTATGTGAATTAAACAGATCATGCAATATACCGTTAGAAAAATAATTAAAACTAACTTCTAGTAAAAGTTTCTGTGTCTTATTCTTATGTCAAAAAAGAATACACTGATGTTCACCGACAATCGGCCATCAGTTTCTTGCACACGGGCAAGCACGAAGGGAATGAATGATGCAACATCAGCTCCAAATTCATGATATTTAGATCCATCTCATGTACCTTCTGTAATCTTACTTCATGTGTTCTTCTTCTTTTCTCCATTGTATTTCACCATAGTTCATTTTCCTGGGTAATTGGTGTCTAATTGCCATGAATACAGGTATTTCCATCCTTAAACTAAGATGGACATCATCTTCAACGATAGAGAAGTGACACTACAGAAGAAATACAAGCAGCAACACTAGATGAGAATTATATAGATCTGGAAACACTGCCAGTTAAAAATGTAGGCTTTCTTGGTAAACAGCTCCATTTCGTAGTATAAATGCCATGTCCTACTGGCTTCCCCCATGTAGTCCCGCATCAACAGTCTCGCACCATTTGTTTTTTTAGCTTCTACTACGCAGGAGCCTGTTCAAACGGGACTAAAGTAACGAAGGCACCTTCACTTCCCCTGAATGAGGTATCAGTGAACTTTCATCTCAATGTAAGGGTTGGGTTTTGCAAACCCGCTTCATTTTGGGGTTTGCAAATGAAGATGGGTTTTTAATGCCTCGGTTTCAAGTCCCTGCCACAGACCCTGTTAAAGAAAAGGAAGTCAGAAAAGATTCAAAGGATGATACTAGCTGCAAACACATCTACACAAGGTTCGTACCATGACACAAATAGCTGAAGTGTAGAATAGCGACAGTGAAGGTTTCAGCTTACACTGAATAAATTGCGCACCACAAAGTGTTCTGAATACTTGTTTCTCCCATAGAAACAACCAAAGACGCGCACGCGCGCGCACACACAGATGAAATCTAGATCATGATATACATCATTTTGTCTGAATTCACACAATAACCAAAAAGACAATACATGCTCAATGGGCAAGCTTGAAATACAGTACTAAAAGAATTGCAAGCACCAGTGCCACGATGATGGAACCTATGATCCATTTGTTCTTGTCCATTCTTTTCGACATGGCTGTCAGTATCTTTCTGCTCTTGCCAATGTTATCATCCACCCCATGCAACTGCAAATCAAACCACCAATTAAATAAACATCCGAGTTCCATAAAATTATGATCACAGTACATCCAATTAATCTCAAATATTTTCTTGTAACGCTGCTATAAAAGATGTAATTCACTTCTCAAGCCAATATTGTTGCTGAACACCGGAACAGAAATCAGACCACAAAAATTCAGTTGGGCAGCTTTATGTAATCAGTTCTATTACGATTTGTGAGCGACGATTAAATCCCAGAAACTTCTTTTCAAGAATCATGTGGTTGGTGAAATTATTCTGAAAGTAGCACAATAATATCACTAAAAACTGCATAGAGAAAACCCATATTGAATTAATAGATTAATATGTGAAGTTCAAGACAATTTAACTTGCAAATGCGTTGACAAATTAATATGGAAAGCCAAAGAGACTAGGGAATCAAAACTACTTGATTGTCTATCGGGGTGCTTCATTGTTCTTAAATTAGTTCCACAAATCAAATTCAATACATAATTTCCAATCGAATTAATGAGGTATATATGACAACACTATGCAATAATGTCAGAGAAACTAATAAGTGGTTTCCATGTTTATGCTATCAATTAACAGTTGTGGATACTGTATGATAAGTCATGGCTTTGTTTCAGATTTTGGTTCGACAAGGCAGACATTGAATAAAAACTCAAACCCCTTTGAGTTGAAACTATTATATAGACCAGAAACTGCAGAGTAGGCGAGACTAAGAAGATAGAGACACCATCATAAGGAGTAGATCAGCAAGCCCTCATTCTTTGTTTCTAACAAGTTCGTTGACTGCACCTGCATGCTAAGATCAAATGGTAGGACTTGTCCTTATCTGAATATGGACTAGTCTTGGCATATACTTGCTGTATGCTTGCTGCAAATTGTAATAAAAACAGATCAAGCAGTACAGAATGATATTTCCTACCATGTTGATGCAGTTAGCACTTGCCACACCCAAAATATCCATTGCATACTTTTATCATTTTGCGGTTATGGTTGCTAACTTGGCTGACTAGATTGAAAAATGAACTCCAAGGAGGACGCATACTTTTTTTTTGGGATGATTTTGAGGTTATGGTTACTGGCTTGGCTGACTAGAATGAACAATGAATTCCAAGGAGGTCAAAGCATATGCTGTGCTTATAAGAATCAAAATCAAATATGCAAACATTCATCACAACAAAGCCAGAATAGAAACTTCAATTAAAAAGAAAGTCATACGAGGAACCTCTAAGGTAAAGCTGCAATATCTTCTCACGTAGAAAGCATCAGCACAGTAATTATCGAGTTTTATTCACAAGGTATAAAGAATGTTAAGCACGGAGCTTTCAGGACAATAATACCTTGAATCACAGTCCTAAATCCAAGAAAGCTGATACAGGCACCAGTCTCTAATAGTAGGAAGATGGCCAACCTTCTAATCTACTTGATTGACATAAAATAGATCCCAATGTGATTCCCTATATGAATTAGGATTCTCCACTGGTAACTTTCTAACAGGTCTACTTGCACCCTTCACTAAAACATGATTAGAAGATGATGCTAATACTTTAATACAGACCATTCAACCGTATTATAGCAAGATTTTGATAAATAAAAAATAACAATAAAGTTGAAAACAAGGTAATATTGACGATCCAAATATTAGGACGCCATGGGACCCTCCATTGATATCTTCAAGACCCTAACAGAGCCACATACTCAAGAAAATGCCTCAACTTCAGGCTCCTAAATAATCACTATGGAAATGTACAATCACTATGAAGACATGTTTACCAGACGACGAATGCAATTAGGATCATGTGCTTAAGTTGCAAACTGGAGCGTCTAACTTATTGTTTAGTCTGCAATTAAGGCTTCAAATGGTCATGGGATCAATTAATAACTCCAGCTAGGTGCTCACTGTTGGGAATAAGCATTGATATATTGGCTATTATGTTGCAAATAATGCAGAGGGAGCTCAATCATGAGAAATAAATGAACCTGCACCATATGCAACCTCATGGCCTCAGCAGAACACTCAAGATCTACAACAGGAACTTCAATTAATAACTTTTGAAGTCTAAGATCCAACTACCACTTCTAGATAAAAGTTCATCATTAACCAAACAACGACAAGTCTTTATTTCCATACTATGATTAAGATGGTTTAAGGGCCCATAGTTTTAACATTGCATTAGAACTCTATATTAGTTTGGTGCAAAGGGAAAGGGTTGAAGGTCTCGGGAAAACAATTTTCCAATGTTTGCTCTGATGAGACTGGTATGAAATTGGGGAATAGTTCTCCAATATCTTGAAAATCCTTTAAAACTTTCTTTCATTTTCCCGGTAAAAACGCTTAAGAAGGAAAAGAAAAATATTCGTTCCTAAAAGCAGTGGATATCATTTTTCTAATCTAAGTATTTCACATTTTCTTTTATGGCAGTCCAAACTTCAAAAAGGAAAGAGAGACAATCCCCCCCCCCCACACGCGCGCGCGAGAGAGAGAGAGAGAGAGAGAGAGAGAGAGAGAGAGAGAGAGAGAGCAACTAAGAGCTATTATTATGTTTTCCAGATTTTTCTTTTTTCTTTTTCCCTTTCATTCTTCTTGCACGCAAAGAGAACCTAAAAGTATGAAGGATTAGAACACATAACTGACCAAACATCAGAAACAGGAAAACAAACAGGTTGTCAATTAGTATATAGAGAACTCTTGCCATTTGAGCAACATACTGTGTTATGAGCATGCAAGAGAGATTGACGTTGTTGATGCAAGTCCTGAAGAATTGAAACACCAAGCTCTTCCGTCTCCAGCATGGTTCTTCTACTATCCTTGATTCTTTCACTAGACTGGTTCAATCTTTCAGTTGACATTAATAGCCTTCCCCTTTGATCCGCAGAAACCTGCAATGTTTAAGTGGTTTAATTATAACAAGAAACCATTAAGCAAGGGAATAAGTCCACTGTTAGAACTAGCTAACAACTATTCCCGGAATTCCATAAGACAACGAGATTCACAATTTCAAAAACAATCATAAGCTAATGAATAACTTCACAGGTCAGAAAGAAAACAATGAAAATTTCACAGTTACGCCAGTCAATAATATAGAAACACAAGACATATGGGAGATGTCCTTATTTTTTTAACAGATGAGACTGCCCGAACGATCAGCATCATATCTAATGCTATATCACATGATCTGACAAGAAAACACTAGTGCCTGACATCAATAAATGAATAAATTCATATATCCAGCTGAACTGAGGAAAAAGAGTACCGTATGCATCATCTAGACTTGTTACAACTTCCAAGTACAGCCATCTAAACCTGCAGGTTGCAGAAGGTCAGAGCAGTCTGACAGGTAACTTTGCTTTGATAGAGGACTTACAGTATGGGGTTGTTTGGTTAGGGGTGGAAGTGAGGAAGTAGTAATAGTTTCCTTTGGAACTTGAAAATTGGTTAGTAAGTTTTCCGGTGTTTGGATGTTGTTGGGAAGTGTGGTTTGAAAAATGTTATGTCTTTAAAGTGTTTGGATGGTAATGTGGAAGTAGAAATGAAAAAGTTGACTACAAAATTGACCGCAAAATAATATTAATATAAAAATAATTACGAAAAATAAAAATTGGCCTGTAATTAAAATGCAAGTGAGATTTATATGATCACAAAATAACTATTTTGAGTTATAACTTATTACAAACGAGATTTAAATGTCCACAAAATTAACTGTAGTACCCTGGAAGTGAGGAAATTGTTGTGTAAAAACGAAAAGAGAAAAGGAAAAGTGGTTTTCTCATTTTCCTTTTCCGGTGTTTGGATAGATAAGTGAAAAATGA
The DNA here is from genome assembly GCA_038442645.1 of Agave tequilana. NCBI lineage: Eukaryota > Viridiplantae > Streptophyta > Magnoliopsida > Asparagales > Asparagaceae > Agave > Agave tequilana. Next base: position 71,014 of record JAVJIF010014941.1, read on the forward strand.
CACTTCCCCATTTCTTTACTTCCGTCCACTTCCTTGAATCCAAACAGCCCCGATATGTCATTTGGCATAGAGAAAATATGAAGCCCAAGAAGGAAGGGGTGCATATGTTAATGTGCATTATGAGATGAACATGGAGAATAAAGTGTATATGTAAGGAGTTACTCAGAATATATACCAGGAGTCTGAATTAGAGTAAAACTTCATCTGTACATAGGTTCTCCCACTGCAATTAATAAAATTGAGCTTAAAATAACGAAATCTCAATAGAAGAAAACCATTTGAATTGATTTCTCAAACTATTATTCAAATTTTTTTAATTAATTATTAAGAGATTCAACATCATAGAAAAAAAAAGAAACATGGTGAAATTATAAGCATCCACTTATTGCCATAAATATTTGGGGCGGAACTAGGATTTTTCTAGGAGGGGGCGGCAGTTAAGGATATGCTCCATCCTGGAGCCATCATCCCTAATATATTGCAACCGCCTTTCTTTAATCTACATGAGTTTGAATTTACATCACATAACTGCTTTTTTTGAACTTATATGTGCTTAAATCTTTTAGACCCATCATTTCTAACATATGGCAATATTCAATAACTGCCTAATTTACTTTCAAGTAATGAGTATTTTGTGCAAACTTCTCTCAAAACTTACAAAACTAAGTAGAGCTGATCTTTTTTCCTTTTTTTCTTGAGAGGGGCGAAAATAAGATCTATATGTAGAAATGTTCCAGGTTCGAGGGGGTGGTCATCACCCCTGCTTGCCCCAGGATCTGCCCCTATCAACATCCAAACCATGAGATTGAGTTTGACCATTGGAACTCATAGAATATTTTTTTTATCCTCCCAATAGGTATTAGTCACAATTTTCTTGCCCGAGATGGCAAATGCAACCCTTACACCCCCTTCCATGCATTGTTTTTTTTTTTTTTAAATATAAATTGACAAATGAAATTTCACCAATCTAAAAACTGTGGTAACTATATAGAAGATCCTTGGTTTAACCTCTGCCAAACCTAGATTTTTACAAGCAAAACCTTTGATATTTAAATGATGCAACTGACAAATGAACATTTCACCATTTTAAAAAACATAAATTAGACAGTTTTTTTGCCCTTAAGATAGCAGCTGAAACAATTAATTGGGCTCCATAATCACAACAGTTTTGGTAAAATGATGATGAATGAAGTGTTGTATTGTCAAAGACTAAAGTCATTTTCTTATCGCCTTCTCTATCTATTGTATTCTTCTTCATCTCCCCAGTTTCTTCAATGTTAAGATCTGGAAGCTAATTATCTTCTTTAAACTTCAATTCCTCTACCTAGAAACTAACAAAATCTTATCCTTTAAATCTTGCAATCCAGGGTCTTGGGGCAACCACTGGGTTCTATGAGGAAAAATAAATCCCCCCCCCCCCCCCCCCCACAAAAAAAAAAAAAAAAAAAAAAGAAAAAGAAATGTCGCAGGAACATGCAATGAAGATGACTCTGAAAAGAACTTTTTGTAAAGGTTATCTCTGTAAACAACATAAAATATGAGTCTCGTTGGAATACATCGGTTTAGTATGATGACAAGCACCATTACGTGCATAAGCTTTAACATACACTTGCATTAGCTACTACCAACTTGTCCAATATGTCCACAAAGGCATTGACCATGGCTAGCAGCTAGTTGTTCTTGATCTCCAGGCTACCTCATATCTAAAAGGATTTTGAGCAGAAAATAAGAAATCCATAACCCATCACATAATTTCATGATAAGTTTACATAGAACAAAATTTTGGTGCACAACAAGCTGAAATGAAAGAATCAAATTTTAGCTGGTTTTCACAAGTGCATGAAAAAATAGATTTTTCGTCACTAGTTCTCTCTATAAAAATACAAAATAAGCTGTTGTCTTGTAGGGCTTATAAGCAATACTGAACACGTGGTAGAAATCCTACAGCGGCTCAAAAATTGGTGTATGGTTTAGACAGACTATGGTGAATTGGCTCAAAAGTAGACAGTGTGGTTATGATTCTTCTTTTGAGCTGTTAAAAGTTGGATGAAGCACTGTGACAATCTGAAGTAGCATTAGAGAGGAGGGACCGGGAAAGAAAGAGAAAAAAAGAGGAATGAATGAGAAGGGGACCTCTAAGACATGCTAAAAAAACCAGTCCTTTATCGTGAGCTTCTATTGATGATTTCTCATGGGTTTTTCTTATGCCAGACCTTTATTGAATCTTCCCCCTGCTTTATGCCAAAGTAGCAAGAGCTTGATTGAAGGATTGGCTTCTTTCAGAAAGGTTCTTACAAGTTAATCCTTAGAGCGAGGTTTGAAATATCACCCAATACCGATATTTTGACCTGATACAATATTGCCGATAGAACTCGATATAACCAAAACGAGTCCCGATATTTCAAATACCACAAGACGAAACAACCAATATTTCTGGAACCAAAATCTTACAGACAATACCGATACCAAGATTTCTAACCATGCCTCAGAGTTGAAGGTGTAATAAGAGCAGTTCTAATTTGAATAGAATGTCAAAAACTATTTAAGGATGTGGAAGAGTAAGAAAAGGAAAGACTGACCAAGTATACATCAACGGAAGACCTCCAATAAAATGAAAATGAATGACAGATGAACTTCAAATTAATTAAAAAATGCAGTTGGTTCCACGGTTCAAAGACTCGGCCAAGTCGGAGACGAGTCAGCCGAGTCGTATCCGTCTCGGCCAGCTCTGAGACAAGTTCGAGTCACGAGTCGGTCGACTCAACTCAGAGGAGACTGACTCGGCCAAAAATTAGAGTTGACTCGATCAATTCACGGCCGAATCGGTCGTGACTCGACCGAGTCGATTCCGATTCTCGGCCAAGTCAGCTTGAAACATATATTCACCCATGACAAAGGGGTATAAAAAATAAAAAAAAAACTTACCTCTCTCGCTCAGATCTAGAGATCGCCGCCACTGTCCGATCGTCGTTACTCAGATCTGAACTCCGCAGCCGCCCGATAGCCGCCAGTCGCTCCTCCCCAGCCCTAGGTGATGTCCCTCCCTCTCTCTGTCTCTTTTCCTCTCCCCCCTCTGCCCGCTCTCTCTCCCCCCCTCCATCTTCTCTCTCTCTGTCTCTTTCCCTCCCTCTCCCTCTGTTTCTCTCCCCCTCCCTCTCTCACCCACTTTCTTTCTCCCCCTTTCCATCTCCCATCTCTCTGTCTCTTTCCTCTCCCCCTCCCTCTCTCCCCCTTTTTCTGATCTCTCCCCCCTCTGAGGTATAAGAGAAGCAGATGATGGTGATGGCGGCGAAATGTGAGGGTTTTATCCAGTTCTAGTAGTGATGATGGTGAAGATGGCGATGATAATGATGACAGTGATGGCGGTGATGGCGGCAGTGGTAATGATGACAATAATGAGGGCAACAATAGTACTGATAGAGGAACTTATAGTCTTCAGGTCATATACAAATGTTGAATTTGACATCAGGCCAACTTTATGGTTTGACATATGTCCATGACCACAGACCACAACTTAAGAGATCTACGAGTACCAGTATCGATTTGTTTACTTACCGCAGAAATGATTATGATGATGATTTTGTGCCTTATCGCAATTCAATGTGAAAATAACTATATTAGCATGTATTTATGAATGTAGTTTGTGCAATTTACTATATTGTGCATGTATTTTGATATGCTTCTACCGACGATGCGTGTATTTATACTTTCACTTTATGTTTAGTGTGCTAAGTGATATATTTTGGACATGTGATATATGAATGTGGATGTCTATATTTTTTTAAGATTTGTCGTGATTTTTTTAGAATTTTTTGAGTTTTCTATGTAGGTTTTGCGCGTATCACCCGAGACCGATCCGAGTCGCCGAGACCGATCCGTCTCAGTGTCCGCCGAGTCGGCGGTCGAGACCGCGACTGTGAACTTGGTTCTATTCTAATGCCACAAGCACAAACTAGAGGTATCAATATACAATGGTCAACGGATTGACCTTAATTAGTGCCAACCCAAAAAATTCAAACAAGACTTGTTAATGAGCTACGGAAACATGCTCTTTCATTCAAATAAGATTTTCTACCATTGTTCCAAACATATCATCAAATTCCATTTATAAATAAATATACGTGCAACTTCTCTCTCTCTCTCTCTCTCTCTCTCTCTCTCTCTCTCTCTCTCTCTCTGACAAAGGAGTACATCGCTCCTCACCTCCTATCGTGTTGGTTTCCTTAAATACTTCCAACATTAAAACTAAGCCCCAATGTTGTTTCAACTCAATGTACAACCAATAACAAGATGTGTCATGTCTCGTAAGTGTGAAGATTGCCTAAACAATTATTTAATTCCTCCATAAACTCCTATTTGATTAACCAAGCTCCCTACTCCCGCAGGTCACTGAAGAAATAGCGTGTGTAAATAGAAAAGCTCAACAGAGCAGAACCAACTTCTTACGACATATGCGTTTTGCAGTCTTAATTCTCAAAGAATTTTCCTCAACTAATCTAACCCTTTTACTCTGTGCCTTCTTGTGGTCAATTGAGAACGGTGAGTAGATGTAAGAGCATTGGCATTCCATGTGACTAAATTAGTGACGTTTAAAGTTTTACTTGAATCGTAACACTGGCAGACTCTCCACTAGATTATATATTCAAATAAATCAAGCTGAGAGGAGCATAGCAAGCAGCAAAAGAAATCATAGACAGCCACCATGCAATCACACAAATATTAAGAAACAATGATGCATGATCTTGTTTACCGAGAAGAATAAAGTGCCCAATCATACCGCTAGTGTGTCTGCCATCCCAGACTCCAACAGCTCCTCTCTCGTCGCATTGTTCGAATTAGATGATGTAATTCTCTTAACCTCACTTTTCAAATTGTTCAGATCCGATTTATACTCCCTTAACTTTGCAAGCAATGCAGCCTTCACACTAGGCTGCAGACTTCTCGCCTCAAGATCCATTTTCCGAATCTAATCAAAATAAAATAAAGTGCACCAAAGGTGAGCTTCCAGTAATAGTCAAATCGGTGAATCAATAAGGTAGGTTTCTGAATCCATACCAATCCTTCTGCATCTTCGAGTCCCGACTTAATCTCAGAAACTTTCTGCTTCTTTAGTTCTGCAAACACAAGAAGAAGAAATCAGCATGCAATTGATACAAATTTCATATACCTATTTAAAAATCCTACCTCCATCGAGATGAGCAGCAGATGCACACTTTCTGGAGAGAGAAGCAGAGATCTCACAGAATTGGCGCTCGTATCCATCAAATACCTCACTCATTTTGCTCGATCGGTAAATATCTTTCAAACTATTAGCTTTTCTTACCTAAAGAGGGTTACGAATTAAGATCCCTGCACTAGGAGAGCAGACCTGCAATAATTAGGGAATTTCCAATTAGAAAAAAAACCTGATTTGAATTCGTTTCTCATAAACCCGATAAGAAATTATGCACATCATAGATCTAAAATAAAAACCCTAACCCTAATCCCGATCGCAACGAAACCCCAACCTTTGACAGAGAAACTATTTCGAGAATTCAAAATAACTCGAAAAAGAAAAAAAAATGGATGGAGAATGAAGAGGAGAATTGATTCTTACGAGGTTAGCTCCAGCAATCAAAGAAGACAGGCAGGAGGCAGATTTGGGAGCAGAGGAGAAAAACCAAGGAAAATAAAGAATAATAGTTAAGAGAGGAGAGAGAAATGAGATGGGTGCGTGTGCTATTTTGTTATGTTTGTGTTTGCTGTTTCCTCGCTCACTCTTGATGAAACTTGCGAAGCCAGCTTCAAAGTTGGCGTAAAAGAGCGGTCACCGGGTTTGGTTCATCTGTGGGAGCCGCGCGCGCACATGTAACTGGTATATGTTACTGACAGTGGAACGACTGAATGAAAGGAGGCAGAGGGGGAGAGGAAGAAGAAGAAAAGAGTTGGTGTTGCTCTCTTATTCGCGGATGAAGACGGATAGACGATAAAAATTTTTATACGAGTCACGAGAGAAAACCTCCTTCAATCAGTTTTGATAAGAAAACTAATCTCATATTGACACATATATTGACCATTTTATATATGTGTGTGGGTGTCACACATACTATAAGAGATTATAAAAGAGTCAATACACATGTCAACGCGAGAGTAGTCCTCTCAATATATGTGCGTGGCTCACGCACATGAACCGAATTCAAATACACTCTAATTTCTTTTTTCTTTTTTTGACTTTTTTGGAGTTTTTTTGGGCTTAAAATGTTTACTTTTTTTTTTTTACTGTTCATATTTAAAAGCTCATAGCTCTAGCTCCAGTTCCTCGACTCGGTGTTTGCCAAATGCAGTCACTTTCAGCGACGAATGAAAGATATTTTTCAGTATGAGCGTAAATGTAATAAGAATTTCAGTATGAACATAAATGTAATAAGAAAAAGAGAAAACAAAAAAGAAAAAAATTGCACCCAACACTTTAAAAAGTGACCTCTAATAACATATTTTATAAGCCACCACTTGAACTAGAGCTCTAAATTTTTTTTATTTTAGTAAAAATAATTTAAAAAGAAGAGATCATATACAAATAAATTACAAATTATACATACTATATTTATTTTATAAAATCCAGCGTGATCATCTTCTCACAATGATGTGTATATGGGCCTTTAAATCGCATGTTAATATGACAACATGGTTAACACACTATATTCTTTTCTAGCCCACCTAGTTCAAAACCTAGTAGCTGCAACTAAATTTTGGATTTTATTTTTTTATTATTTTTATTTATTTCTTATTTATATTTATATTTATTTTTGCCTTTTCTTAACTCAATTAAATTATTATTTAATTCAAAAAAATTACTAAAAATCTTTTAAAAAATAGAAAATATTATTTTAAAAATTACCGACAAATCAGATTCATGAGATTTATCCCCAATTGCAAATTAAAAATCCGGAAGTCGTATAGCGACATAATGGGTCACGAATTTCGAGACTCTTTAATTAATTTCGAAATTTTTAAAAAAAAAGAAAAATCTGAAATATTAGAAAATTTTATTAGAGTTAAAGTAGACTTAGTTTAGACCACTAGAACATGTATTTATATCATACCGACCACCAGTGAAAAAAATCGGTGACTGAAACTGAGGGTTACATCCCCGCAGTAAAGGGTTTCGATTCCCCTAGGATGGCCGAGAAAGAGCCTGTGGCACGTCTGCATTGATGCCTCCGAGTGCAAAAAATCACATCAACAGAATGTCCATAGGAAATCCCAGCATTGGAGGAATAATGTATCTGCCTCCGCGTTGGAGAAATCCCATCATCGGGGCATGGGGATGGATGGATGCACGGTAATAGTTAGGAGCATTGAATAATATTTTATTCAAATATAAAGTACATAGAATTAGGAGTGGAAGAAAGTACACCCTGTAAGTCTGAAACTTGGGTAGTCAGTCGATCGCCTTGTACTGGGCGATCAAGTGTTGTTCATCGAAAGTTGAGTGTTTGGTGAAATTACACTTAGAGAGGGGGTGAATAGGTGTATAGCTAATCAAATAAAAATTTAATATAATATAAAATGAGATGATGCAACCGATCACTCAAAACAAGACGTGAAGTCGAATTCCCCGTGAAGGGCTCTGAACTTCTTCTCGTGATTCCTCTAAATAAGAGTTGAAGTGCTTAATTGCTATCTTGTTGTGATGAGTATAGATCAACAATAATGAATGAATAAAAACCAAATAAGTAGAGACAAGAAAGTAACCACAAACAAGAAGATTTATTTCGAGGTTCGAGCCACTGCTCAACGTCCCCGCCTTCATCACCTGAAGGATTCCCAATCCACTATTAGAACCTTCCACCAAGGGATTACAATCACACGAAGTACACAACTCCTCAGTACACTCCTCTAGTCTAGAGGTAGCGTGACGACAATGGAACAATCTTTGGGTGATCAAAAGACCACAAACTCTCTCTTGAAAAACTCTCTTACAAAACCCTATAGAATAAAAATAATTTGAGGCTCAAGAATTTGTAAGTGAGAGTAAAATCAGAAGAGAGATTTTGAGAACCAAAAACTTGAAGTAGATTTTGAAAATAAAAGCACAAAACTGAAACTTGAAAGCTCTTTCTCTTGAAAACCCAAAACTTGATTTTTCAAATAGAACTGTTGTGATGAACTCAACCCTAATGACCCCTTCATATAGGTTTTAGGAAGAGTAAACATATATAGTTTTACTAGGATAAAAGAGGAAGAAATTGACCCTCAAAATTAACTTTTCACGGTTTAGAATTAAATATGTTTTAAAAACTGTTTTAAATAAAAGAGCCATTTTTGCCAATCTGGTAGACGTACGGTCGACCGGCCGGTCACCAGCCCATTTAAAAAATTTGATCGTTGGGCTTTGGTCGACCGCTCGGTCGACCGTAACAAATAAAGAGTTGGCTGGTTACAGTTGGTCGACCGCCCAGTCGACCGCAAGAGGAGACCGGTCGACCGCCCGGTCGATCGGGAACGTGCACACCCCCAATTGTCAGACTCCGATCGACCGTGCGGTCGACCGTTCTGGCCTATAATAGGCACGGTCGACCGCCTGGTCAACCGACCTAGGCCAAAATAGATTTTAAAGCTCTTTTTAAAGATACATAAAATTTTGAAATATTTTTGTTTGAATTTTAGAAGATAGAAAACATACATAGCTATTAGATAAACATTTTAAACTTTGATAAAAAATATTTTAAAAATTGTAGAATCAAAAACAAATCATACTTTTGAAAAACGTGTATTTTTGTGTGTTTGTGTTTGTATTTTTGAGCTTCAAAAATATATTCTACCCTTTAACAAACTAGTTTCTATCAGCTACATGAGTCTTCTGTTGGCCCAAAAGTTACACTCTCCATTTATTGAGTTTTGATGATGACAAACCAAATAAGAGCTAATTGGTACTAATGAATTTGCTTAAGATAAGTTTCAGGATAAGTACCATGTTTGGAGGCCATTACTTGCTATTGCAACAACTTCTAGGTTCATGAAGCTATGAAGGCATATTGCACATCAAGGAAGGATCATAGAAGAAGAAGGCTCTAGCAAGGATAGCATGGCTCAAAGACTTGAAGATTGCTCAAGAAGTCCTCAATTATTTTGTTTTTAGTTTTATAGTTTGTTAAAGAATAGTGGATAGGTTTAAAGCTCTATTACACACATTTTTGCGCACATACTTGATCCAAAATAATTTCTTACATTTTATACAAAAATATTTTGCATACAAGATTTTGCCTACAGATATATATTTATGTTTTATGCTAATCCCTGTTCAAAAGTATTTTTGTCAAAATCAAAATCCCTTTATTTTTCTGTCCAAAACCTGGTTTTTAACCTGAACCAGTCGACCGGACAGTCGACCGGACCTATGACAGGTTTGGTCGGTCGACCGACCCAGTCGACTGTAGTTCTGGGTGTACATGTATCAGTGTGCACGTTTTTGCGGTCGACCGCACGGTCGACCGACTGTAACCCAGTCTGCTCTCGATTAATTTGGGTCGACCGGGCGGTCGACCGCTGGCCTGCAACGGTCAGATTTTTTGTACGTGCGGTCGACCGGCCAGTCGACCGGACTAGCCGTTTGAACAGTAACGGGCATTTTTCTGAGCTGTTTTATTTTGTCCTTTTGTGTTTAAAGATTTGATTTAGGGATATATTTTGAATCTAATATGACTTAATTAGCCTTAAGATTGTTTTATCACTTAACCTAGCCCTCTCCTATAAATAGGGGTGTTTGGGGAGAGTTTGTTTATAACAACAATTTTTGCAAGAAAAATTCAAAAGTTTAAGGCTTTCAAAAGAGATTTGTTTCTTGATTTTTGTGCTGAAATTCTCTCTCATTTTCTGAAGTGGTTTTTGAAATACTCTCTGATTTATTTTCTTTCTTCACTTACAACAAGAGCTTCATTCCTACTCATTGTTCTCTAAGGACCTTTTGTAAGGGAAGAGACTTTTGAAAGAGAGAGTTTGTGGTCTTTTGACTACTCAGAAATTGCTTGTACTTGAGTTTGTGGAGTTGGGTACTCCGGTGTAATTGTGATTTCTTTGTGATAGTGGAAGTAGCTAGAATCCTTCTGGGGAAGGCGGGGAGTAGAGCTGGGTGCTCGAACCTCGATAACATATCCTTGTGTTTGCGATTGGTTTACATTCTTGCACTTATTACTTGCTTATCATCATCATTGCTATATTTACTTGCTTTCATTCATCTTGTGAATCTTGTGTGGTGATTGTTACATCTAAATTTTTTAATTTGTCCATTGATTAGCATTATCACCTATTCACCCCCTAGGTGATTTTCAATTGGTATCAGAGCTTGGACTCTAGGTTTTGGCTTAACATCCATAGAGAGATCCTTAAAATTTGCTAATCAACACTCTCATTCATACATTCATACACTAGTAAACATGGCCGATAACATTAAAACCCCTCCTAAATTTGATGGACTTAATTTCCCTATTTGGAAGGTTAGGATGACTATGTTTTTGCAATCTTTGGGTAGCTTAGTGGCCAAGTCCTTGACCAAACCCTATGTAGCACCCGATGGTGATGAGAGCACTTGGACCGACTTCAACTTTAGAGAATATGAGGCTAACTCCAAGGCCCAAAACTCCCTATTAACCGCCTTGAATGAGGATGACCTTACACGGGTAATTCATTGCCAATCCGCCTATGAGATTTGGCAACACTTATTGGTCACACACGAAGGGACTTCACAAGTCAAGAGAGCTAAGATAGATCTCTTGAGGTCCCAATATGAGTCATTTAAAATGATTGATGATGAGTCTATTGATAGTATGATTACAAGGTTCACTAAAATCACTAATGGTCTTTCTTCCTTAGGTGATGACATCTCCAACGATCAAAAGGTGCGGAAAGTGATTCGGGCTCTTCCATCTTCATGGGAGATAAAGGCCACCACCTTAAAAGAATTGAACGACAAGGACGAGATGGACCTCATTAGTCTCATTGGGAACCTAAAGACCCATGAGATGGAGAAGAAGGCAAGAGAAGAGGCCACTACTTCAAAGAAGAAATCCATAGCCTTCAAGACTTCATCCACCAATGATGACGATGAAGAAGATGAAGAAGATGATGAGGAGCTAACTCTACTTGTGCGGAATGTCAAGAGGTTGTACCGGAAGAACAAGCTCAACTTTCGAAAGAAATTTGAAGGCAAAGAGGAGAGAAGGATCATTTGCTACAATTGCCGCAAACCCGGACATATCATGGCGGATTGCCCGGAGCTTAAGAAGAAGATGACTTCCTCCTTCAAGCCAAAGAAGCCGGAGGAAAAGAAAGCTTACAAGGCAACGTGGGATTCGGAGAGCGAGTCCGAAGAAGAGGTGGATACGGCAAACATGTGTTTCATGGCAAACACTCCTAAGGTAACCCCTCAATCTCATGATGATGAAGATGATGAGCTAAGTAAGGAAGTTCTTGTACATGCCTTTGTTGAACTTTCTGAAACCTATGACAATAAAAAAATTGAATGTTTTAAATTACAAAAAGAAGTTGCTTTTCTTAAAAATTAACTTGCTATGGTTTCAAAAGAAAAAGATGATATTTCTTCTAATCTCTTTTCTATTCAAGAAGAATTTAATGCCTACAAGGCTTCTTGTAAGGCAAAATCTCCTATGATTGATGAAAATGAAATTTCTTCTTTTAAATCTAAAATAAATGATTTTGAAAAAGTTTTAAAAGATTGTGCTTTTAACACTAAAAAACTTGAAGAAAAATTTTCTAAAAAGCACACATCTCATGCTAAGATTCCTCATGCTCACTCTACACCTAACACTTCTCATGCTCATGCTCACAATGCTCATGCTCACAAATCACACACCCATTATGCTTTTAAATATAGTAGAGTATATAGATGCACATATTGTGGTAAAAATGGACATTTAGCTAAATTTTGTTTTGATCAATTAAATAGATCCAATAATCTTGTTTGGGTTCATGGCACTAACCCTCTAGGACCCAAGAAAATGTGGGTACCAAAATCAAGTCCTAAATTGTTTGATGTAGGTACACACCAAGGCTCCAAGACGTAGGGAGCGGTGGTACCTTGATAGTGGTTGTTCAAGACATATGACGTGGGATATCAACAACTTTACAACCCTATCAAGGTACATGGAAGGTGGCTCCGTCACCTTCGGGGATGACTCCAAAGGAACTATCATCGGTATAGAGATTGAACCATTAGGTGAAGACATGGAGAGACTATCCTTGAAGGACTCACCCGCTCAAGAAGAAAAGCAAAAATCAATTGGTGATGTTCAAGAGGATAAAGAGGAAAGCTCTCAACCGCTTCCTAAAGCTTGGAGATACGCTACAAATCATCCCAAGGAGCTCATCTTGGGTGATGCATCTAAAGGAGTTACAACTCGCTCCAAACTCCTTGACCTATGTGGTAACTTTGCTTTCATTTCTCATTTTGAACCCAAAGGCATTCTTGAAGCCGAGACGGACCCATATTGGTTGCTTGCCATGCAAGAGGAACTCAATCAATTTGAGCGCAACCAAGTTTGGCACCTTGTTCCTAAGCCCCACGATAGACCAATAATTGGTACTAAGTGGATCTTTAGAAATAAGATGGATGAGTCCGGAAATGTCATTAGGAATAAAGCTAGGTTAGTGGCCCAAGGTTACACTCAAGTTGAAGGAATTGACTTTGAGGAGACCTTTGCACTCGTAGCACGGCTTGAAGCCATACGGATGACACTAGCTTTTGCATCTTTCAAAAATTTTAAACTTTTTCAAATGGATGTGAAAAGTGCATTTTTGAATGGTTTTATTAATGAAGAAGTTTATGTTTCTCAACCTCCCGGTTTTGTTGATCATGTTCATCCCGATTTTGTTTTTAAACTTGATAAAGCTTTATATGGATTGAAACAAGCTCCTAGAGCTTGGTATGAAAGGCTTTCTAGTTTTCTTATTTCAAATGATTTTATTAAAGGCAAAGTAGATACTACTCTATTCACTAAGCATGTTGATAATGATATATTAATTGTGCAAATTTATGTTGATGATATAATTTTTGGTTCTACTAATGAGCTTTTGTGCAAGGATTTTGAAAAGGTAATGCAACTTGAGTTTGAAATGTCTTCAATGGGTGAGCTCAATTTCTTCCTTGGACTCCAAATCAAGCAATTGCAAAACGGGACGTTCATAAGTCAAGCCAAGTACGCAAAGGAACTTGTAAAGAAGTTTGGACTTGAAGGCTCAAAGACTTGCAACACTCCCATGGCAACTACAACCAAGCTTGATAAAGATGACCAAGGTAAAAATGTTGATATTAAATTATATAGAAGCATGATAGGAAGTCTTTTATATTTAACGGCAAGTAGGCCGGATATCATGTTTAGTGTGTGTCTTTGTACTAGATTTCAATCGTGTCCTAAGGAGTCCCATCTTATTGTGGTAAAACGCATTATTCGTTATATTAAGGGCACTATTGGGATGGGTCTATGGTATCCGAAAACCGGAGATTTCTCAATGACGAGTTATTCGGATGCCGACTATGCGGGTTGTAGAGTCGATAGAAAGAGTACTAGTGGGACATGTCAATTTCTTGGTAATTGTCTTGTTTCATGGTCCTCTAGGAAACAAAATTCCGTAGCACTCTCAACCACCGAGGCGGAGTATGTTGCCGCGGGGGCTTATTGTGCACAAGTCCTTTGGATGAAACATACTCTCCTTGATTTTGATTTGCAGTTTGATCATATAAAAATATTTTGTGATAATACTAGTACTATACACATGACTAAGAATGCAAATCAACATAGTAAAACCAAGCACATTGAGATTAGATATCGCTTTCTTAGAGATCATTTTGAGAAAGGAGATATAGATATTGATTATGTTTCCACGGATTTACAACTAGCCGATATTTTCACTAAACCACTTGATTTTGCTAGATTCTCGTTTATTTGTGGAGAACTTAATGTTTGTGTTATTGAATAGACATGTTTTTCATAACCCTTTTTGATGTATGACAAAAAGGGGGAGAATAAGTTTACATGGACAAAAATAAATTTATATGGCGTTGGTTCCATATGAGTTTATATGAGTTTATATATGTTTTTGTTGTCTTGTTTTGTTTTCATGCGTTTTTGAGAATTCTTGTGTTTTGTTAGTATGTGATTTTCATTTGGTATCAATTGGTTTCAATTAGTATCAAGAGCATTTCTTTTGTTTCAATAAATTCTTGTGTTTTTCATATAGCATAATTTGAGGGGGAGTTTTCTCCTCCCCTATATTTTTGTTTATAGCCTATTTGTTTTGTCATCATCAAAAAGGGGGAGATTGTTGGCCCAAAAGGTTACACTCTCCATTTATTGAGTTTTGATGATGACAAATCAAATAAGAGCTATTTGGTACTAATGAATTTGCTTAAGATAAGTTTCAGGATAAGTACCATGTTTGGAGGCCATTGCTTGCTATTGCAACAACTTCTAGGTTCATGAAGCTATGAAGGCATATTGCACATCAAGGAAGGATCATAGAAGAAGAAGGCTCTAGCAAGGATAGCATGGCTCAAAGACTTGAAGATTGCTCAAGAAGTCCTCAATTATTTTGTTTTTAGTTTTATAGTTTGTTAAAGAATAGTGGATAGGTTTGAAGCTCTATTACACACGTTTTTGCGCACATACTTGATCCAAAATAATTTCTTATATTTTATACAAAAATATTTTGCATACAAGATTTTGCCTACAGATATATATTTATGTTTTATGCTAATCCCTGTTCAAAAGTATTTTTGTCAAAATCAAAATCCCTTTATTTTTCTGTCCAAAACCTGGTTTTTGACCTGAACCAGTCGACCGGACAGTCGACCGGACCTATGACAGGTTTGGTCGGTCGACCGACCCAGTCGACTGTAGTTCTGGGTGTACATGTATCAGTGTGCACGTTTTTGCGGTCGACCGCACGGTCGACCGACTGTAACCCAGTCTGCTCTCGGTTAGTTTGGGTCGACCGGGCGGTCGACCGCTGGCCTGCAACGGTCAGATTTTTTGTACGTGCGGTCGACCGGCCAGTCGACCGGACTAGCCGTTTGAACAGTAACGGGCATTTTTCTGAGCTGTTTTATTTTGTCCTTTTGTGTTTAAAGATTTGATTTAGGGATATATTTTGAATCTAATATGACTTAATTAGCCTTAAGATTGTTTTATCACTTAACCTAGCCCTCTCCTATAAATAGGGGTGTTTGGGGAGAGTTTGTTTATAACAACAATTTTTGCAAGAAAAATTCAAAAGTTTAAGGCTTTCAAAAGAGATTTGTTTCTTAATTTTTGTGCTGAAATTCTCTCTCATTTTCTGAAGTGGTTTTTGAAATACTCTCTGATTTAATTTTCTTTCTTCACTTACAACAAGAGCTTCATTCCTACTCATTGTTCTCTAAGGACCTTTTGTAAGGGAAGAGACTTTTAAAAGAGATAGTTTGCGGTCTTTTGACTACTCAGAAATTGCTTGTACTTGAGTTTGTGGAGTTGGGTACTCCGGTGTAATTGTGATTTCTTTGTGATAGTGGAAGTAGCTAGAATCCTTCTGGGGAAGGCGGGGAGTAGAGCTGGGTGCTCGAACCTCGATAACATATCTTTGTGTTTGCGATTGGTTTACATTCTTGCACTTATTACTTGCTTATCATCATCATTGCTATATTTACTTGCTTTCATTCATCTTGTGAATCTTGTGTGGTGATTGTTACATCTAAATTTTTTAATTTGTCCATTGATTAGCATTATCACCTATTCACCCCCCTCTAGGTGATTTTCATCTTCAAGCGGGCTTCTCTGATAGTAGTGTTGAGCGATGTTTTGAGTTTGAGCAAAGATCCCGTACTTGAGCACCCTTGAGCCTTCAACACCTTCCTTTAAGGAAGAACGTGATTCATTTTATCGAACCCTGAAATACAGTCTTGAACTTTGATTAGTACCAAATAGAGTTATATGCTTTGTTATCATCAAAACACAAAACTCGGAGATTATAACCTTTGGGCCAACATTTGGTTGTCTGAAAACTGCTTCGAGAGTGAGGATGTACTCTTTGAAGAAGCCTTATCGGATGAGTTCTTCTAGGTATCTTCGGAGGGCCCAACAATAGACAGTTTGGTGCCCTTTGTAGTCGTGGTAGGAATAATATTCCTCCGACTCGGAAAGAGATAAATTGTGTTGGATTGATCTTGAGAATCTGACTCATGGATAGTCTTTGATGGTGCTGAAAATCTCGTTGATCGGCAACTTCAGCGAAGTGATGTGTGTTGGCCCGAAGGCCCATCACTCTAATTTTGATGATGATTAACTCATGTAGTTATAGTACTAATGATCTTGTGTTTAATTGGTATCAGATATTTGATCAAGATCTTAGTTGGTGTTTAGTTTCAACAAAGGATTTAAAGTCAAAGTTTTGGATCTACCACGTGTTGATTCAAGAGATCACGCATCAAGATTGCATCAAGTACTCAAGAGGAGTCTAGCTCATTGGATCAAGGTTTGGACCAAGTAAAGAAGGAGAAGAAGACCTTCAAAAGAAGATTTTCAAAAAGACTTGTGTCATGTTGTAAGTGTCAAGATTTTGTTTTTAGATAAAATATAAAGATAGATTAGTTGGTAGATTGCTCAAGTTCATATACACTTACACGCAAGATTTATATGTGTTTTCATAATAGAGTTTTCGTTTTGAAAAATACCGGTTTAGTTTTTAAGCTTAAATATATATATATATGTTTTATCAAAACTTATTTTAAAGCTTATTGTCAAAAACATAGATATTTTATCATATACGTGTAGTGGATCATATCCATACACACTTAGTTTCAAAAGTGTTTAGAATATCTTGTTTCTGTATTTGAAAAAGTTTTGAAAAAATTCGTTTTTGAAAATACAGGTTTTTGTTTAAGGCAAAACTTCTATTTTACAAAAATAGTTTAAAATATTTGTAATATGTTTTGATTTTTAATCAAACGTGTTTGTATATCAAAGTATATCAGCAAACTTATTTTTGTAGAATTTATAAGAATTTATGGGATTTTATTGAAGATAAAATGACCAAGTTTTAATCCTTAAAAACTTGTGACCTGGCCTTCTGCCGGTCGACCGGACGGTCGACCGAGCCAGAAGTCGGTCGACCGGTCTGGTCTACCGATGTACACAAACGTGCACGGCCTTATTTGGCTGGAGGGCCAGTCGACCGACCCGGTCGACCGCCAGAGAGTTTTACTCTCTGGATCTGGCCCCGGTCGACCTTGAGGTCGACCGGCAGAGAGCTTCTGCTCTCTGTATCCAGGCCTCGGTTGACCGGCCGGTCAACCGATGGCACAACGGTCAGAAATCTAACCGTTTGCCGGTCGAGCGGGCGGTCGACCGACAGCAGAAAGTTCTGCTGAGTTGTCCCCAACGGCTAGTTTTTGGAGCCTATTTATATGGGGCTGTTTTGGGCTGTTTTCTATAAGATTTTAAGTGGGTTTTTAAGATAGTTTTTCTTACACTTCTAAGTGTTATCTCCACTTGTTTTAGAGCCAAATACTTTCATATCAAAAGGAGAATTTTTTAAGAATGTTTTGTAAAAGAGATTTTTTGAGTTTTTCGCCACAAATTCATCCTTGTTTTTCTCACACATACTTGAACTTTCCATTAATATATCAATCCTGTAGGAGAGTTGTTGTGAGAGTATTTTAGGTAATCAAAGTGTTGTGATCACCAAAGTGTGCTTGTATTTGAGGAGGCGAACTTGCGGGTTCGTGTTGTTTCGAGTTCTTGTGGGAGCTCGGTGTAGAGGTGCGGCCTCGTCAAGCTAGTGTGCTTGCGTGTGTAGTTCTTGCGGGAATAAGAGAGGGACTAGTGAGTCCAAGGAGTTCTACGTGAACTCATTGTAGGTGTTGCGGCACCGAGTGATCCGATGGGATCGATTCTAGTAGAAATCCTTCAAGTATTGAAGGTGGGGACGTAAAACAAGGGTGCTCGAACCTCGAAATAAATCTCCCGTGTTTGCGATTACTCTCTCTATCTCTCACTTGTGTTTATATCTTGCATACTTACATTGCCCTTTACTTGCTTGATATACTTGTGCTTATATTGATATATGCTTGGGGATTGTTTGCTCACACTTGTACTTAACCAAGAGAGCCATAGCGGCACGTCAACTCTTATCTAGAGGAATCTTGAGGAGATAGTTCAGAGCCCTTCACCGGGAATTCGGCTACACTCTTGTGTTATACTTGGTGTGTTTAACTTAATAGTTTTTAGTTTGCATAAATAGTTTTAATTCTGCATTAATACATCATTAGATTAGCTAGTCACCTATTCACCCCCTCTAGGTAATTTCAATTAATATCAGAGCTTGGTGCTCTTGATTTGGATCTAACAATCTTGAGTTAAAGATCCTCATTTTAGTTAATCACAATATTTGTTTACACACACATGAATTTCATGACTCCTCTCATGTTTGATATTCTTAACATCCAAACTTGGAAAGTTAAGATGTCAATGTACCTTAAAGCCCTAGGCATTCATGTTTATCTCGCTACTATTAAAGAATCATATTGCTTAAATAGCAAACACCTTGAGGCTAATGCAAAAGCCATCTATGCTTTAAAGTCAACCCTAAATGATGAATATTTATTTAGGGTTTCTAACTTTAATTCAGCTTTTATAGTATGGAACACTATAGTCTCCCTTAGCGAACAAAAGCAATATTATGCGGGGAGCGACTCGGATGATGGGAGTGATGCTTCCAACTTGTGCTATATAGTCCAAGGGGATAACCCCCTTGAGGTAAACTCCGAATCCGAGCTTGATGAGGATGTTGACTTGTCATATGATGATCTTGCTTCATTTTATCAACAACTTCTTGAAAAATATGACTTACTTAAAAAGGATAATAATAAATTGAAAAATAAATTTGATTTCATGTTAAAAGAAAAAGATTCCTTTCAAAATAAATTGGAATGCATTTCAAAAGAAAATGATTTGTTGAAAAAGGAGAATATTTCCTTGTCCTACAAGCTAAATGATATTTGTGAAGGAAATAAATCTTTGAAAAATAAAATTACTTTGGTGTAAAAAGAAAAAGAGATTGCTTTGGATGAAAACAACTCTTTGAAAAGAAAAATTGTTTCAAAAGAAAAGGAAAATATTTCTAAAAAGAAAAAGAGTGTTGATTCTCATTCTCACCATGCTTTTCATGCTACTATTGATAAAAATGAGATTCAATTTTTGAAAATAGAATAGATTATTTGAGCTAAACTTTGAGCAATTGTGCATTTAGTTATAATATATTGGAAACCTTATTTCAAAAGAAATAAGCTCCATATGTTCATCATGCACATCACCCACGGCACACATATGCACACTTTGCACATCATGATCACACTCACTCTCATATGCATTGTAGAGTGTACAAATGTACACATTGCAGCCGCAAAGGTCATTTAGCAAAGTTTTGTTTTGATAAAATAAATCATATTAATTTTGCTAATAAAAATGTTTGGGTTCCGAATAATGCTAACCCCCGTGGACCCAAAAGAAAATGGGTACCAAAATCCCTACCTCTTATATTTGATGTAGGTGTGGGCTCTCACATGACGTGAGAGAATTGGTGCCTTGGTGGTGGATGCATGGGCTAGATGGACATACAATTCATGCATCACTATCAAGGAGGTTTGGTGGAAGGATCACCATGGTTTAGAGATATAGAGATGTGCCCTAATGATTTTGATAACTATCTCTAACCCTTATTTGTTTATATGCTTTTAGATTATTGAGTTTTAGCATGTTTTTTCATGATTGTTATTAAATGCCATGTTATTTAGACTTATAACATACATGTATAGTAATTGAGATACGCCCATGTTCATATGGATTCATATTTTATTTTCTCATTTTAGTTTAGCTATTGTGTATATCATTACTCTAAAACATGTGCATTTACCTTAACAATCATGTTTGTTTATAGTTTTACCTTTTTATAGTTTTACACTTCATATTTTAATTACATGTTTAAAGGTAAATTTTCATTAAAACTTGTGTATATACTTGTACAAGTAGTGAGCAACAATTGATTCTTATATGTTTATGTTTTATTGCTCATATCATTACATATTCTTCTATAACCTAGTTTTGATGATTCTTTCACTTACACATGTTTTCTCTACTCTTATATATGTTTTGCTTCATGTATGTATAAATTTTATTTAATAAACATACATGAATACCCTTTAGTCACTTGCCTTCATGCAAATTACATTATGGACTTGTTTGTATTTGGGATATGTATGTATATTTTTAGTTTTAGATAAAACATACATATACCTTTGAAGTTTGATTTTAATGAAAAATATATTTTTATGCTTTTGATAAAAGATATTCATGTTTATTTTGAGCTTTATTGATCATTTTCATGAAAATGCTATTTACATAATTCTTGTGTACTCATACTTCATTTGTTACTTATGATATTGTTTTCATGAGAATTTTTGAGCTTTATAGACTTCGAGTGTCATCTCTTGTGTTTTTAAGCATGCTTCATGAGATATATACGATTTGGTTTCTTTTTTGAAAGATTTTTAACTAGTTTTTTAAAAATTACTTTTACTAGTTATTTATTTTTCATTTGGTAGTGTTTTCAAAATACAACTATTCTCAAATCTTATTTTCGAAAACTTCTACCCTTAAAGGGCGGATGGATGGGTGACCATGCCTTGTGAGTCCTATTGAAAATCTTTTTATCATGTGCATGAATAGGATGGATAGTTATGAGTAATACACATGAACTTCATGAAATTCTATTTTTTATACTCATATATGTTTTCTTATATATGTATGCTTCAAATTTCAAATAATCTCAATTTCAATTGGTATTTCCATTTTCATACATATATATGATTTGATTGTGCTTGATTTACAATATCCTTACATGTTTAAAGCACAAATTATGTTTATGCTAAGCTTGACTAATTTTTAAATGTTAATTAGTATTTTAATGAGCTTGTGCATTATTTTCAATAGGTATTTCAATTGATATCAAAATATACTTCATATTTTACCTTTTAATTTATATCAAAATTTACAATATACCTCAATTGGCATCAATATATTTCGATTTCAATTGGGTTTCGATTTCAATTGGTATCAGAAATGTTTTACCTTTTATTTGGTATCAAAATTTATCATATATTTCAATTGTTATCAAAAATTTTCACTTTCAATTGGTATCAAAATCTTGTGATATCTTAAAATTTTGTTTACTTACAAGTGATATCTCAAAAGTTGATTTAAGAAAATTCAAAATTTGTCTTTAAAGTGATTTTTAAAAAATATTTTGATATGTATTGCCTATATGCAAGGAGAGCTTAACATCTCTTCTATATATATATTCATATTGAGTGTATTTTATATTGAGGAGCTTGACATCTCTTCTTTATGTGGTACACGTATGTAGGGGGAGCTTAACATCTCCACTTATGTATTGTATATTCTGCTTTATGTGAGTTAGAATTTTGTCATCCCTTCTTCATGTAATGCATGTATGCAGGGGAGCTAATTTACCGTCTTCCTCTTCATGAATGTATATCGCATATATTTATCTTTATTGTTGATTTATTTTTTACCCCTTTGTTGATGATTGACAGAAAGGGGGAGAATGATTTTGAGTTTATATATGCATATTTAGAAATTGAGTTTATGAATCTATTGAGTTTATGCATGTTCTATATTTTATGTTTATACAAAAAGGGGAGATGAAGGATTTTGAAAGTTTATACAAAAAAAGGGGAGAAGGTTTTTGGGGAGAAGAATTCTTGATTTATGCATGTTTCTCTCACCTTATTTATGCATATTTATTTGCTTAGTTTTTGTACTTCATTGAATATCTCTTTGTTTATTGTTATGCAGGAGTTAAGGGGGAGCTTCTATGAAGCTTAACTTTAATCCATGCATATATAACTCCATGAGTTTTGTCATCATCAAAAAGGAGGAGATTGTTGGTCCGAAGGCCCATCACTCTAGTTTTGATGATGATTAACTCATGTAGTTATAATACTAATGATCTTGTGTTTAATTAGTATCAGATATTTGATAAAGATCTTAGTTGGTGTTTAGCTTCAATAAAGAATTTAAAGTCAAAATTATGAAGCTAGCACGTATTGATTCAATAGCTCGTGCATTAAGATTGCATCAAGTACTCAAGAGGAGTCTAGCTCATTGATCAAGATTTGGACCAAGTCAAGAAACAGAAGAAGACCTTCAAGAGAAGATTTTCAAGAAGACTTGTGTCATGTTGTAAGTGTCAAGATTTTATTTTTAGATAAAATGTAAATGATAGATTAGTTGGTGGATTGCTCAAGTTCATATACACTCACACACAAGATTTATATGTGTTTTCATAATAGAGTTTTCGTTTTGAAAAATACCGGTTTGATTTTTAAGCTTAAAAATATACATATGTTTTATCAAAACTTATTTTAGAGCTTATTATCAAAAACATAGATATTTCATCATATATGTGTAGTGGATCATATCCATACACACTTAGCTTCAAAAGTGCTTAGAATATCTTGTTTCTGTATTTGAAAAAGTTTTGAAAAAATTCATTTTTGAAAAATACAGGTTTTTGTTTAAGGCAAAACTTCTATTTTATAAAAATAGTTCAAAATATTTGTAATATGCTTTGATTTTTAATCAAACATGTTTGTATATCAAAGTATATCAATGAACTTATTTTTGTAGAATTTACAAAAATTTATGGGATTTTATTGAAGATAAAAAGACTAAGTTTTAATCCTTAAAAACCTGTGACCTGGCCTTCTGCCGGTCGAGCGGACGGTTGACCGAGTCAGAAGTCGGTCGACCGGTCTGGTCGACCGATGTGCACAAACATGCACGATCTTATTTGGCTGGAGGGCCGATTGACCGCCAGAGAGTTCTGCTCTCTGGATCTGGCCCCGGTCGACCGGGAGGTTGACCGGAAGAGAGCTTCTGCTCTCTGTATCCAGGCCTCGGTTGACCGGCCGGTCGACCGATGGCACAACGGTTAGAAATCTGACCATTGGCCGATCGACCAGGCGGTCGACCGACAACAAAAAGTTCTGCTGAGTTGTCCCCAACGACTAGTTTTTGGAGCCTATTTATATGGGGCTGTTTTGGGCTGTTTTCTATAAGATTTTAAGTGGGTTTTCAAGATAGTTTTTCCTACACTTCTAAGGGTTTAGCTCCACTTATTTTAGAGTCAAATACTTTCATATCAAAAGGATAATTTTTCAAGAGTATTTTGTAGAAGAGATTTCTTGAGTTTTTCACCATAAATTCATCCTTATTTTTCTCACACATACTTGAGCTTTTCATTGATATATCAATCTTATAGGAGAGTTATTGTGAGATTGTTTTAGGTGATCAAATATTGTGATCACCAAAGTGTTCTACTTTGTATTTGAGGAGGCGAACTTGCGGGTTCGTGTTGTTTCGAGTTCGTGTGGGAGCTCGGTGTAGAGGTGCGGTCTCGGCAAGCTAATGTACTTGCGTGTGTAGTTCTTGCGGGAACAAGAGAGGGACTAGTGAGTCCAAGAAGTTCTAGTGTGAATTCGTTGTAGGTATTGCGGCACTGAGTGATCCGGTAGGATCGATTCTAGTGGAAATCCGTCATAGTGTTGAAGGCGGGGACGTAGAGTAAGGGTGCTCGAACCTCGAAACAAATCTCCCATGTTTGCGATTGCTCTCTATCTCTCACTTGTGTTTATATCCTGCACGCTTATATTGCCTTTATATTTACTTGCTTGATATATTTGTGCTTATATTGATATAAGCTTGGGGATTGTTTGCTCACACTTGTATTCAACGAAGAGAGCCATAGCGGCACCTCAACTCTTATCTCGAGGAATCTTGAAGAGATAGTCCAGAGCCCTTCACCAGGAATTCGGCTACACTCTTGTGTTATACTTGGTGTATTTAGCTTAATAGTTTTTAGTTTGCATAAATAGTTTTAATTCCGCATTAATACATCATTAGATTAGCTAGTCACCTATTCACCACCCCCCTCTAGGTGATTTCAATGTGTTCCATCATCTGTAGCTTTGGAGTGGACTTGGAAAGTGGATCGAGAGTTCTTGCTTCTTGTAAACAGGTTGCCCCCGTTGCTGGTCTTGAGCATGGTTGGGAGTTTCATGTGCAGTTTTTGGTTTCTCGTTGGATGGTGAAAGAGTCATGCCCCCAGTGATCCTCATGGCCTTTCCTTTGGATATTTCACCGTAGGTGGTTCGCTTTCTTGGGGCCATCATTGATCTGCAAGAGACTTTTTTAGGAGAAGTTTTAGGATTTTTGGGGGAGAGATCTTGAATGTAAAGACTTGGTCTCAATGAAAGCACCGGTTTGTAGAGGAGATTTTCCGTTGCCAATAATCGAACGGTGGATCAACTCCACAAGCGAGAGTATGGATTTGGTGTATAAGCGCACAATAATCAACACACAAAAATAGACGGAGACAACATATTTTTAGTGGAAGTCCAATTTGGAAAAACCATTGGGAGGAGGAGGAAGATTCACTATAATATTCTAATTTACAAGAATTACAGATAGTTAGGATGTAATGGGAGACGAGATGTTTCTGTAGAAGCTTATGGCTGCAGAGGTCCGTCTCCCAAAGTCCTCTTTATTGCTGGAGAAGGTATTTTTAACTTGTGCTGTTAGACTGAAGGCAGATAATGCATTCACAAGATCTGCGCAGCTGCACAATCTTCGCGTGCAGGCCTACTATAATGGTTGTGATTGATGGCACGATGGTTGAGATATCATGCAGAGAATTCCATAACTGTCCACCTTGAGCGCATGAGCATTGCATATCTTCAACGTGGGTGAAGAAAGGTAACATGATTGTAGGCAGAGATCTTAACGGTCGTTACTGGAAATCTCCAGGTGAAATAGAAAATGTAGAACCATAGAAAACTCCAGAGAGTAATGCCTCCTAAAAGGGGGTTTTCTCTGGGATGACTCTTGGTGGCGGAGCTTTGGAAGTTGACTTAAGTTCGGGCTAGAGTGCTTCTTAGAACTGTGGATGATCTCGAGAGACTGATGTGTCGGAGGCAATTGATCATTGCGGAAGCTTCAAAAGGAATCTTTGTTGCTATGACTGTTTGGCCTCGAAAAATTGAAAATATGAAATCGTAAAATTTTCTTGAATCAATGAAACATTACAACGAATCAATACTCCGATTATAAGAGAGGGGAGATATTCAAACTCAAATCTCCTCTTTATTTAATGCTGGGTTTTTAATGTAGCGATGGAGCTGGCCTAGCAAGAGGAGCTTGAAGTTCCTGTTACCGGGATGCCTCGTGAGGGTTTCACCACCGAGATCGGGGAACCCTCATCCCCAAGTGGCTTGTCCAAAGACTTGTCGTCTTCCGATCCTCAACTTAGTAGGAGAACAAAGATGTACCATATACTCTCTTTTCGTTGTTGTTACTAACATTGATGTTATGGTTGCAGAGAGTACCGGGGTAGCTCAAGTAGAGGATCTCGTGGCGAGCATCAGCGCAGAGGACAACGCAGTTCAGACTTCGGCCGGTGAACCCAGTGCTGTGGAGTTTGTTCTGCCCCTGTTGCTATGTAGGCTATCACTATAACAGTTCCGGAGGTGTTGGCTACGACCTCAGCGTCGTAAAGCCTGTTGTTGGCCTTACCCCGGCACGAGTTGAGTTGGCTCCTGTCTCCGTAGACA
The DNA here is from genome assembly GCA_038442645.1 of Agave tequilana. Taxonomy (NCBI): domain Eukaryota; kingdom Viridiplantae; phylum Streptophyta; class Magnoliopsida; order Asparagales; family Asparagaceae; genus Agave; species Agave tequilana. Next base: position 96,731 of record JAVJIF010014941.1, read on the forward strand.
CTATCCGTACTATCGTAGAAAGGGGATCCGGGAGTGCATCAGTAGGGTTATCTCCAGTCACGGACATCATGAAAGAATTGGCGCATCAAATGGTATGACAATTCTTTGCATCCATGAAGTCCTACATTGAATTGGTACAGATGCGGCCTTCGATCCTTGCGTCTTGTTACTGCAGTGATGTTAAGACGCGGGCTTTGACCCTTGAGTGGCTATGATTAGCTTTGCGTCTGGGGTATAGACTCTGTTTTCTGATGACTTGTCCTCAGTGATTTTTAGACAGTCTACAATGATACGTGTCAGCATCCCGTCGGGGGTCAATTTTTGACCACTGCAGTAATTGAAACCATTGATACTCTAAATTTGAGTTCTACTTCCTTCTGTGGTGGGGATTTTTTTGCCACAGACGATTGGAAGCTCTCGATTGATCCTGTCAAAAACACAGAAAAGAAAGAACACCCTTCATGTCAGGTCATGAGGACCGGTGTAGTGCTGGCCGAAGATCCTCAGGCATGAGAATGAGAATTCTTGTTTTGAAATGGAAGCAAGCGAATGAGTGTTTGTGTGTAGTATTTTCTATAGTAATAAAAAACGAACCCCTTTCTCAATCGAGATCGAGATGTATATATACCTGTTAGAGTTGTAATTGAGGGTATGAAAATTTTAGATCTCCATAACTGTATGATTTGCATATTATTTTATCATAACCCCCAGATCACGCCACTTTATTATTGGAATTGTCATGCAGAGATATCTGCCACTATCCATAGCAGCCTGCATTGAAATAGGGAGCTTGTAACGTTTTGAATGTGAGAATGATCTGACAGCGTAACTGAATAAGTGAATCGTGGGGATCTTGTTGCTAAGCTGTAGCCAGCGTGGAAACGGCAATTCTCGTGGAGGGTCTTCGTCTCGGAGGCTGAGGTCTCTGACCAGCGGAACAACCTCGTCTGAGTTGAGCGTCCAGAAGGAAGGCACCGAATCGATGTGGGCTCGGGGTAGGACACGAAGCTTTCTCTTTGGGCCCGCACTAGGCCAGCTGACATGTCGGGTTCATGGTCGCTTGTGATGCTTTTGATGTAGTGAGACACGTGTCATGATCTTGACAATGGTCAAAATCTGACCACTACACGGGCCATTTTAAAGGTGTATTCAAAACTAGATAAGTTCATATAATATTGAAACAACTAGTACTCATTAAATATAATCTTGTCTCAATAGAAGCCAAATGAACTAATCCATTATGGAGTGTTAATAAGAAAAAAAATACACACACGAGTGTTCATTATTATTTTTAGACCGCAGCAAAAAACTTTTCATGCATTTTGTTCTTCTTTCTTATTCAAGGTGACCGTGAAAGTTGAAATGACATGATCCCATTAAATATGATACATAAGGAAAGTTAAATTAAGATAATTAACGTGCACTTTGTTTGTCCTTGTGAGTTACGAATAATGCTTCAATTCTCCTTAATGTTGGAAATTGCCAAAATAAAATATATTTTTTCTAAAAGTAATTAACAGTTGATGTGCCGGGGTTCGTGGATGTGTGATCTGGCTCAAGAGCGATATGAAGTTCGGTATAACACAATCAAAGAGGTTAATCAATTTTGTTTTTGCATGAGAAATTTCAAGAAAAAGGTCAAAAATGAAGAATTAAATATGCTCGTAGCCCTAGGGTATTGTTTTCTTTTTAATTTTCTTAGAAAGTCTTGCGTGCTGTGCTTACATCATAAAATTGTGACCAGAAAGAAGGCGGAAGGTACGCCAAAAATCAATATGTAAATTTATTTATACTTGCAAAAGTGCAGGGGCTTTTTGTTTCTTCGTAAAAGTCGTAAAAGTCTGTAATTCGTAAATAACTTATAATTCAATTACAACTATGGCGTTTGTTTGGACCGTAATTCGTAAAACTTACGCAACTCAACTACCACTCACTTACAACCCATCTATCACTCACTTACAGCCCACTTATACTTAATTTTGTGGTCATGCAAATTTGTATTATTTTTTATGTTAATATTAATTTTTTTTTAATGTTTAGCATTTTTAGTATTTATTTGCAATATTAAAACTTTTTAAATCACCAAATAGTTAATTTTGTGGTCAACTTTTCTACTTACGACTTACACATTGCGACAACCAAATACCATAAAACACAATACACTTTCTCACTTACAACTTTATATTACCAGCCAACACCATACATGCATGTAACTCATTTACAACAATAAAAGACTTTACCAATCACGACTTATGAATTACGGCCAATTATGACAACCAAACAGACAATATTGATTGCAAATTGTTGTTGAAAACCTATGTCCAAAAAAGCGATTTAGCAATTGTATTTGAACCAAAATTAGTTAGAGCCAAACAAAGCTAAAAATCATTCACTAGAGTGTAGGCATGTCAATTGCTCGGTCTGGACCCGTGCAAGACTCGTACCAGGCCCGATTAGATGGGTCTGGTTTGATTTCTATACCCACTAACTTGAATAGGAACCAGACACGTTTACCTTATTAGTAAAAGGGTCGAGTCTGATTTTACTTGAACGATACCCGACTAAACCTGAACTCGTTTAATTTATATATCACTATTTAGCCGAGCAAACTCTAAATCTCTTAGCTTCCCTCTCCTCAGCAAATCGTAGATCGCCATTACCACCTCCCTCAAGGCCTCCCCTCCCTCTGTCAGCCTCTCTATCTTCAGCAAACCCTCAATTGCAATCGTTGCCTCCCTCTCTCAGCCTCCCCCTCTCTCAATCTTCCTCTTCCTTTCATTCAGAAGCATCGACTGTTGTGCGCAAAAATAACAACCAATAAGGAATCCACCAACTGGAGACAGATGCAGTCGGAGAAGCACTCAACATGCACAAGAACAGAGAAACAATAAAGACAAGCAATCAACACAGTATTTAACGAGGTTCGGCAACGTGCCTACGTCCTCGGGGCAAGGGAGAAGAGAGATTTTATTGATTCAACAATCAATTACAACTTGTGTAACACCCTGAAATTCTAAATCTTGATTTAATACTTGTTAAAAGGGATAAACTGATTATCTGAGATGATGACCAAATTAAGCGAAGTGTAACAATGGATGTTTAGAAATCCCGTAAAAAAAAAATTTGAAAGTGGGAAATATGAGTATTTGATATATATACATATGTTCCAATCTATGTTTGTTATATATATGTAAAACCTTATGAACATGGTCATTTTTCTATGAATACTTGCACATATATATTTTGTACTTTTCAATATATTGTTCATACATTTATGTGTGTAATAAAGTGGCATGTGAGTACATTGTGTAAATACTAGAAAATGAAGCACATACCAAAATAAATAAATAAATAAAAATAAAAATACAACCATGAGAATTATTTTATTATTTTAGAGTTAGTGGAGAAAGTAGGTGTGCATGGCATGAGTAGATGGAGGGCTAAGATTAGCCTTGAAGTGTGTGTGTATAGGTGGCAAGATAAGGGAAGAGAGTGGTTGTAGATATATGTATATATGTTACGTGAGGGGGTTTGTGTAAATGGGGAGACAATTAATCCCTCATTCATCTCCTTTCATCTCTCATTTTTCAACCTAAGAAACTCATGAAAAGAATCTCAAATACAACCTCTCTAAATTACTTTCCAACCTTCAATCATTTTTTTTTTAATCTCACTCTCTCCCTCTTCTCCCCCTCCCTCTCTTCTTTGGAACCGGGAGCACCCGGCCACACCCGGGCGGCCGGCGGCGGCCGGCGGTGGAGAGGCGGCCGGGCCGGTGGTGGAGCGGCGGCAAGCGAGAGCAACGACTATAGCGAAGAGGAACAAGAAGGTGAGGGTGATTCTATCTTGTTAAACCTAACTTCAATTTTCTCCAATTTAGAAAATTTTAATCATGTTATGATCCACCTCCAATAATTAATTTGTATTACTTTGGAACTCTTATAATCAAGAATCAGTTGAGGGGGATTTCACTTGATCCATGTTCTTCAATAGTTCTTACAATTTCTTAAATAGATGCTTGTTACAAGAAAAAAAGGGTAGATCTTTTATTCTTTGAGATTAAGAAGTGAATGGGGTTAAAATGATGATGGATCAAGCTTGTAGGTAGGATTATAAATGTTCAAGTCCCTAGTTTGATTATGATTCTGAATTGGGTGAAAATGTTAGAGAACAAATCATGAATTCCACAAATCTTAGCACTCTTGAAATGGGGCATAAAGCTATCAAACACTGTAATCTGTAAATATTAGTTTAGTTCGTTTGTCTTTTAAGAACAATGGGTATCATGTAATATACCGTTGGAAAGATAATCGAATCTACTTTCCAACAGATTTTGCGGTGTCCCAATTGAGGGTCTGTGCTGAAAATTATCGTCAAAATACGACAGGCTAGTCAAGATTCCTGAGTTGCAAAATTTTCTTTTATGATTGAGGAGTTTCTGAATTTTCTTTTACTAGTTAACTCAATTATAAATGTCATTTAATAAACTATTAGAAAGATATAGTGTCTCTAAGCACATGAATTTAAACCCGCGTTGGTTAGACATTAGGAATCCTTTGAGAAACAAAAGAAAATATAAATCATGTCGGAAATTAGTTTCCTCCCTATGAATTACCATTTAAGGGGAGGCTATGAGAATTTTAAGAATAAATAAAGAGGCATGTTGAGTTAAGTATAGAACTGAATACGCTTCCATAATGAATGTTGATGTTCTATAAATATTATGTGCACAAGTATAGGTCCTCTCGTCGAGATTCATGTATAACGCTTTGTATTTCAAATATTCAAGTGTTCAGAATCGAAATTATAGAAACCTTATAGGATTTGAGACGATCTTCACACTTATTACATGTGCAAATATCATCATTTCTCAGTATTGCTGTATATACCTCAAAATATCAAAATCGATAATTTTTGGACTTCTTATAAGGACACAACTTCTGGGATTGTTATTCACACAGTAACTTAATCCTGATACTGGCCTTCATCGTGGCAGCATGTATACCATCTAGGTCGTTACGAGCCATCCTTATATTGGTCCTTTAATGTTCTTGAGAGCGCTAAAATTTTGAGCCTTCATCAGTTACGCATTACCGTACGGTTCCTCTTCGTAGACATTAAGTTATACATTGAACTTTCATAATTATCTCTTGTGAGTGGAGAATATTGCAAACATAGGCGTTCCTTTCATGTGATTTTTATGCTGGATTCTTTCCTTAGTAACTTAATTTGATTCCTTGAGGGTGATCTAGTGTAAAAGGGTTCACGATATAACTAGTCACACTGATCCTCCATCAATAGAGCTTAAATACTTGATGAAATATATGAAGCACTTTTATGGATGAAGAAAAAACTTGAGGATATATTCTTTTCTTCTAGTTAAGACTCCAGCACCCCTCTGGGGCTAAGGAAGTTAGAAATAAAATACCAAAATATAATTATCCACTGATATCATTTGAGTGTGATTAAAAACAAAGTAAAGACTTCTTCTCTTATGATCATTTTATCTTTGTTAAGTTCATTGGGCGTGGAAGGTTTGAAACAAATTTAATTCTTGAGCATAGTGATATGAGTAATCCCAACCTTATTTCTATCCTTGAATCTAATAATATGTGGTTTAAGTTGACCGAACAAACTTTGTTAAATGCTTTTATGTTGGGTTTGAAGCAAGTGATTTATGATAACATGACTAACTTTAAAATCTGGACACATTTAACTTTCGTTGTCTGCAAGAGTCAGATTTTGGATTTAGCTTTCATTTCTTCTATATCAGAGTTGTCCACACATCTCTTGGTATGTAGTTTCTTACTCTTATTGAGAACTCGTTACCCTTAGATGCTCCCTTGAGTAATTGTGTGACAAATTAGTTAAGAACTGAACTAGTCCTTTGATGTAATTAACCTTCTACTCTTCCGAGTGGTCAGTTGTCTCAATATCTAGATTGGCAAACTTTATTTAATTAAAGTTGATTTTTTCCCTCTTTCCTTTCAGTTTCTTTTGATTTTAATGATAATGTCTAGTGTTAGGATGCGTTCTAAAATTCAAGTCTAGTTACACTAAGGATTTGGTGAGAGCGCTGAAAGTCATATCCTTATGGAGTATGAATAAAGTAAGGTTAGAAGGAACCTTGATATAATCGAATGGCACCCGTAGAAATTAATGTATGATAATTACATATAAAAATTTAATGGTTGATGTTACTTAAGAGTCGACTTCTGAAAAACTTACAATTAACAAGTATGTTAAGATTTGGATGAATAGTCAATTTCGGACATCAAATGTCGAGCATATAAAAAGAGGAAGTATATGTAACTAAAGGGCATCACCGTGTAGCCTAAGAAAGTGTTCTTAGAATATTAGTTATTATTCGGAGTTGATCTTTGCTTTTTAATTTTGGTTATAGGTGCATGTGTGTGTATATGTATTCACACACATGAGTAGTAGTTATTCATAATCGTAATAGAAGATTTAACATTGATAACGTGAATAAGAACCTGACTAGTATAATTAAGATGAGTAGATCACTACAGTGTCAATTAATATATACATGTGCATGATATACCGAATCACATGAAATTTTTGAAAGTAAAATCGATAAGCGCAGAGGTAAAATTAAAATATTGATTGATGTTTTGTACTATGCATGAACTGGTTGTTATATGTGGGCATACACATTTCCAACTGTTGTATTTATTTATGTATCGGAGGAAGGGGCCGGGCGGGAGCCGGTAGGAGGGGAAGACGATGTTATTATTACTTATATATATATATATATATATATATATATATATATATTATATATATATATATATATATATATATATATATATATATTGGAGGAAGGGGCCGGGCAGGAGCCGGTAGGAGGGGGAAGACGGTGTATGGTTACTCTTATGTATGTGTATATATGCTTATATATATTTTGGAGGAAGGGGCCGGGCGGGAGCCGGTAGGAGGGGGAAGACGGTGTTATTGTTACATTAATATATATGTATATATTGGAGGAAGGGGCCGGGCGGGAGCCGGTAGGAGGGGGAAGACGGAGAATCTCACATCTCATTTGTGATTGGGTAAGCATATGAATAATTTGTGATGTGTATATCACTAAGTATGATATTTGAATATTGTGTGGTGTAGTTTGATTATGTGTGATTGTATTATCCATATGGAGAACTATACTTAGATGATATGGGGTGATATTATGATGTTGCATCACCAAGGCATATACTTATCCTCATGAAACTTTGATTATGATTGGTTATACTTCATGTATGAGATATGAGTTATGTGATGATATGTGTTAAAAGTACTTAAAGCAGAATCATGCATAAGTTATAATAACTGAGAGAGTATCTTATTGAATTTCTAGACTAAGTAATCTGCAGCAGAAAAAGTAAAGAAAGTTAAAGAGAATCGATTCTAGAGAAGTCAGACCGTCACATAGATTATATGGATTTTTGTGTTAATTATTCATTATAAGATATTGCTCTTTCCTCGTTTCATTGTTCATCTATACTTGCTAAAATTGTTGAAGAAAAACATGCTCCTTATTTGTACTTTCCTTCCTTGATACACTTTGATTCTCTCTCACTGAGCTGTCGAGCTCACTCTCTCCCAGTTTTATGTTTCAGGTCACAGTATATCAGAAGACCAGCTTCAGATTTAGGCGTTTGTTAAGAATTTTACTATTAATGATTGTGTTGGGTTGTAATTTAGTTCCTGTTGAAATCCTACTCGATGTATACTGATACCTTATGTAAGTTTTGGGAGATGAATATGTATGAAGTAAATTAGATTGTGATTATGGTAATGTGTTAGAGTTATAGTTAGATCTGTTTATGTTGTGGATGCTGAGAGGAGTACTCTCGGGCATATATTTCTTTTGTTTCATATAAGTAGGCGATGTCAAGCCGAAATTATTATTTGAAGAATAAGCAGGCCGTGGTGAGCCGGGATATTATTATGATTGCATGGGAGATTGTTGACTTTGATCTACATGTTTGAAGTGAGAATAAGTGAGCTATTAATGGTCAAAATTATTGTAAATTGAAATATATATCTGGGCATGTCAGTATTTACAAAGGGAGTACTGTCGAAATTTTAAGAATTTGGAGATGATTACGATAATCTATCAGTTTAAAAGAATATTTTTGTTATTTGGAATTTATGAAATCTGGGACCGTTACAGTTGGTATCAGAGCACAGAATATAGAATGAGGATAAACTTGGAATAAATAGTAGAGAGAGGATTGGATTGATAGGGCTGATTGTTATGATTGATATGCATGATTATACTTTGTATGTTTGTGAAAATATTGTTTGATATGGTTGGTTTAAGGGGGGTAGGAGTTCTTACGTGTATGACTAATCCTGAAGCGCGGGATATTTGGTCACTGCCTTATGTTCGGATTATGGTACCCACATGTCATAATTCGGATGTGCTCGGTTGAGGGTGTGGGCCCTCGGTACGAGCTGCTAGTGGTATGGGACACTGGAGTAAGAAAATGATTAAAATATCAAGCGAGTTAAGATTAAGTCGGATCGTAAGAATATAGTGTAGAAAGTTGATCAAGAAATAACAAATTCTCGATAGTGAAAAAAAAATCTGAAGAAGATAATGAATTTTTGAGGTGAATGATTGCGAAGCAGATTGCATAAAGAAAGATTTTGTGATATGTCAGAGAAATGTGAGACGTTTATACTTACTATACTTACTTCTTCAGGTACTAAGTTTCGAGGACGAAACTGTTGTAAGGGGGGTAGAACTGTAACACCCTGAAATTCTAAATCTTGATTTAATACTTGTTAAAAGGGACAAACTGATTATCTGAGATGATGACCAAATTAAGCGAAGTGTAACAATGGATGTTTAGAAATCCTGTAAAAAAAAAAATTGAAAGTGGAAAATATGAGTATTCGACATATATACATATGTTCCTATCTATGTTTGTTATGTATATATAAAATCTTATGAACATGGTCATTTTTCTATGAATACTTGCACATATATATTTTGTACTTTTCAATATATTGTTCATACATTTATGTGTGTAATAAAGTGGCATGTGAGTACATTGTGTAAATACAAGAAAATGAAGCACATACCAAAATAAATAAATAAATAAATAAAATAAAAATACAACCATGAGAATTATTTTATTATTTTAGAGTTAGTGGAGAAAGTAGGTGTGCATGGCATGAGTAGATGGAGGGCTAAGATTAGCCTTGAAGTGTGTGTGTATAGGTGGCAAGATGAGGGAAAAGAGAGGTTGTGGATATATGTAATATATGTTTATGTGAGGGGTTTGTATAAATGGGGAGACAATTAATCCCTCATTCATCTCCTTCCATCTCTCATTTTTCAACCTAAGAAACCCATGAAAAGAATCTCAAATACAACCTCTCTAAATCTCTTTCCAACCTTCAATCATTTTTTTTAATCTCACTCTCTCCCTCTTCTCCCCCTCCCTCTCTTCTTTGGAACCGGGAGCACCCGGCCACACCCGGCGCGCCGGCGGCGGCGGCCGTGGTGGAGCGGCGGCCGGGACGGTGGTGGAGCAGCGGCAAGCAGGAGCAATGACTATAGCGAGGAGGAACAAGAAGGTGAGGGAGATTCTATCTTGTTAAACCTAACTTCAATTTTCTCCAATTTAGAAAATTTTAATCATGTTATGATCCACCTCCAATAATTAGTTTGTATTGCTTTGGAACTCTTATAATCAAGAATCAGTTGAGGGGATTTCTCTTGATCCATGTTCTTCAATAGTTCTTACAATTTCTTAAGTAGATGCTTGTTACAAGAAAAAAAGGGTAGATCTTTTATTCTTTGAGATTAAGAAGTGAATGGGGTTAAAATGATGATGGATCAAGCTTGTAGGTAGGATTATAAATGTTCAAGTCCCTAGTTTGATTATGATTCTGAATTGGGTGGAAATGTTAGAGAACAAATCATGAATTCCATAAATTTTAGTACTCTTGAAATGGGACATAAAGTTGTCAACACTGTAATCTGTAAATATTAGTTCAGTTCGTTTGCATTTTAAGAACAATGGGTATCATGTAATATACCGTTAGAAAGATAATCGAATCTACTTTCCAACAGATTTTGCGGTGTCCCAATTGAGGGTCTGTGGTGAAAATTATCGTCAGAATACGACAGGCTAGTCAAGATTCCTGAGTTGCAGAATTTTCTTTTATGATTGAGGAGTTTCTGAATTTTCTTTTACTAGTTAACTCAATTATAAATGTCATTTAATAAACTATTAGAAAGATATAGTGTCTCTAAGCACATGAATATAAACCCGCGTTGGTTGGACATTAGGAATCCTTTGAGAAACTAAAGAAAATATAAATCATGTCGGAAATTAGTTTCCTCCCTATGAATTACCATTTAAGGGGGGCCTATGAGAATTTTAAGAATAAATAAAGAGGCGTGTTGAGTTAACTATAGAACTGAATACGCTTCCATAATGAATGTTGATGTTCTATAAATATTATGTGCACAAGTATAGGTCCTCTCGTCGAGGTTCATGTATAACGCTTTGTATTTCAAATATTCAAGTGTTCAGAATCAAAATTATAGAAACCTTGTAGGATTTGAGACGATCTTCACACTTAATATATGTGCAAATATCATCATTTCTCAGTATTGTTGTGTATACCTCGAAACATCAAAATCGATAATTTTTGGACTTCTTATAAGGACACAACTTCTGGGATTGTTATTCACACAGTAACTTGATCCTGATACTGGCCTTCATCGTGGCAGCATGTATACCATCTAGGTCGTTACGAGCCATCCTTATATTGGACCTTTAATGTTTTTGAGGGCGCTAAAATTTTGAGCCTTCATCAGTTACGCATTACCTTACGGTTCCTCTTCGTAGACATTAAGTTATACATTGAACTGTCATAATTATCTCTTGTGAGTGGAGAATATTGCAAACATAGGCGTTCTTTCATGTGATTTTTATGCTGGATTCTTTTCTTAGTAACTCAATTTGATTCCTTGAGGGTGATCTAGTGTAAAAGGGTTCACGATATAACTAGTCACACTGATCCTCCATCAATAGAGCTTAAGTACTTGATTAAATATATGAAGCACTTTTATGGATGAAGAAAAAACTTGAGGATATATTCTTTTCTTCTAGTTAAGACTCCAGCACCCCTCTGGGCTAAGGAAGTTAGAAATAAAATACCAAAATATAATTATCCACTGATATCATTTGAGTGTAATTAAAAACAAAGTAAAGACTTCTTCTCTTACGATCATTTTATCTTTGTTAAGTTCATTGGGCGTGGAAGGTTTGAAACAAATTTAATTCTTGAGCATAGTGATATGAGTAATCCCAACCTTATTTCTATCCTTGAATCTAATAATATGTGGTTTAAGTTGACCAAACAAACTCTGATAAATGCTTTTATGTTGGGTTTGAAGTAAGTGATTTATGATAACATGACTAACTTTAAAATCTGGACACATTTAACTTTCGTTGTCTGCAAGAGTCAGATTTTGGATTTAGCTTTCATTTCTTCTATATCAGAGTTGTCCACACATCTCTTGGTATGTAGTTTCTTACTCTCATTGAGAACTCGTTACCCTTAGATGCTCCCTTGAGTAATTGTGTGACAAATTAGTTAAGAACTGAACTAGTCCTTTGATGTAATTAACAATTTACTCTTCTGAGTGGTCAGTTGTCTCAATATCTAGATTGGCAAAATTTATTTAATTAAAGTTGATTTTTTCCCTCTTTCCTTTCAGTTTCTTTTGGTTTTAATGATAATGTCTAGTGTTAGGATGTGTTCTAAACTTCAAGTCTAGTTACACTAAGGATTTGATGAGAGAGCTGAAAATCATATCCTTATGGAGTATGAATAGAAGTAAGGTTAGAAAGGAACCTTGATATAATCGAATGGCACCCGTAGAATTAATGTATGATAATTACATATAAAAATTTAATGGTTGATGTTACTTAAGAGTCGACTTCTGAAAAACTTACAATTAACAAGTATGTTAAGATTTGGATGAATAGTCGATTTCGGACATCAAATGTCGAGCATATAAAAGAGGAAGTATATGTAACTAAAGGGCATCACCGTGTAGCCTAAGAAAGTGTTCTTAGAATATTAGTTATTATTCGGAGTTGATCTTTGCTTTTTAATTTTGGTTATAGGTGCATGTGTGTATGTGTATTCACACACATGAGTAGTAGTTATTCATAATCGTAATAGAAGATTTAACATTGATAACGTGAATAAGAACCTGACTAGTATAATTAAGATGAGTAGATCACTACAGTGTCAATTGATATATACATGTGCATGATATACCGAACCACATGAAATTTTGAAAGTAAAATCGATAAGCGCGGAGGTAAAATTAAAATATTGATTGATGTTTTGTACTATGCATGAACTGGTTGTTATATATGGGCATACACATTTTCAACTGTTGCATTTATTTATGTATCGGAGGAAGGGGCCGGGCGGGAGCCGGTTGGAGGGGAAGACGGTGTTATTATTACTTATATATATATATATATATATATATATATATATATATATATATATATATATATATATATATATATATATATATATATATATATATATATATTGGAGGAAGGGGCCGGGCGGGAGCCGGTAGGAGGGGGAAGACGGTGTATGGTTACTCTTATGTATGTGTATATATACTTATATATATTTTTGGAGGAAGGGGCCGGGCGGAGCCGGTAGGAGGGGGAAGACGGTATTATTGTTACATTAATATATATGTATATATTGGAGGAAGGGGCCGAGCGGGAGCCGGTAGGAGGGGGAAGACGGAGAATCTCACATCTCATTTGTGATTGAGTAAGCATATGAATAATATGTGATGTGTATATCACTAAGTATGATATTTGAATATTGTGTGGTGTAGTTTGATTATGTGTGATTGTATTATCCATATGAGAAACTATACTTAGATGATATGGGGTGATATTATGATGTTGCATCACCAAGGCATATACTTATCCTCATGAAACTTTGATTATGATTGGTTGTACTTCATGTATGAGATATGAGTTATGTGATGATATGTATTAAAAGTACTTAAAGCAGAATCATGCATAAGTTATAATAACTGAGAGAGTATCTTATTCAATTTCTAGACCAAGTAATCTGCAGCAGAAAAAGTAAAGAAAGTTAAAGAGAATCGATTCTAGAGAAGCCAGACCGTCACATAGATTATATGGATCTTTGTGTTAATTATTCATTATAAGATATTGCTCTTTCCTCGTTTCATTGTTCATCTATACTTGCTAAAATTGTTGAAGAAAAACATGCTCCTTATTTGTACTTTCCTTCCTTGATACACTTTGATTCTCTCTCACTGAGCTGTCGAGCTCACTCCCTCCCAGTTTTATGTTTCAGGTCGCAGTATGTCAGAAGACCAGCTTCAGATTTAGGCGTTTGTTAAGAATTTTACTATTAATGATTGTGTTGGGTTGTAAATTAGTTCCTGTTGAAATCCTACTCGATGTATATTGATACCTTATGTAAGTTTTGGGAGATGAATATGTATGAAGTAAATTAGATTGTGATTATGGTAATGTGTTAGAGTTATAGTTAGATCTGTTTATGTTGTGGATGCTGAGAGGAGTACTCTCGGGCATATATTTCTTTTGTTTCATATAAGTAGGCGATGTCAAGCCGAAATTATTATTTGGAGAATAAGCAGGCCGTGGTGAGCCGGGATATTATTATGATTGCATGGGCGATTTTTGACTTTGATCTACATGTTTGAATTGAGAATAAGTGGGCTATTGATGGTCAAAATTATTGTAAATTGAAATGTATATCTGGGCATGTCAGTATTTACAAAGGGAGTGCTGCCGAAATTTTAAGAATTTGGAGATGATTACGATAACCTATCAGTTTAAAAGAATATTTTTGTTATTTGGAATTTATGAAATCTGGGACCGTTACAACTTGTTCCTTACTTCAAGGAATTTTCAAGGGGATTTTCAAGGATTTTCAGGGGTACAATACATGAGGGCTCTAGCCCCTATTTTTAGCCATAGAGTCCAGGATTTTAGGAAGCCACAATTGGATTTGATCCCAAATAGAAAAGAAATCTGAATCTAGAAAGGACAGCCAAAACGCGTCTGTCGGTCGACCGATCCTTGTCTACGGTCGACCGCCCGGTCGACCGGACCCAACAGAGAGCAGGTTGCTTTCAGTCGGTCAATCGCTCTTTAGCCACGGTCGACCGGGATACTCCTGTGCACGTTGTACACATCGGTCAACTGCCCAGTCGACCGGTCCCTCCTCCGGTCGACCGAGGTCTTCTCAGGCCTGCTTCACGCGCCGTTTCTCGCTCCCTTTGTCTACCGATCTTTGTGCTATCTTCTTCGATCTCCTCTATCTCCTCTCTCCCTACAAACTCCATCTCGGTGAAGATTTTTCAAATCTGAGCCAAACTCCAGCGAACACCAATATATCACCTGGCGAAATCGACATCGGTGAAATCGATATACGATATCGGCTTGAGCACTCCAGGCGAAATCGACACACGATCTCGGCGAAATTGACACATGATCTCGACTTGCGCCAATAGACGGAAACTTGTTCCTTTAAATGAATCGTCAGTGCACGTACAATTGATTTCCACTGATCTTAATAGATCCAAACTGAGTTTGTCGTTACCACCTGCAACCTTACCAAACTCAAATATCAATTGTAACCTTCAGCTCAGCTATCAACTGGGATGCACCACACGTGCCTTCCCTATACTTCACTGACGAGAACTTCCATACATGTCGATCACCGAACGTGTTTCCAACTCAGCAACTACTTGACCTCATGAAGAACTCATCATGAGCCAACACTGACTCTCCAATTGACTGGCTCTCTCCAGTCTACATGTATTCAGCGGACGGTCCAACCAAGTCTGAGTAGAGCACACCCAACATCATCATCGGCTTCAACAACTACATGCACGCCCATCCTATGCAAGCTCAACTATCTTCTCACCATAAGATCATCTGTTCATCGAGATCACAACACCTCTCCTCTAAGTGAAGTCCAACTGGCCACAACACGTCACTTCTACGTGAAGTATCTCCACCTCTACGTGAAGTTCCGATCGGCCACAACTCTTCACCTCTACATGAAGTTCCAATCAGCTTCTCGAAAACTAACTAGCTTCATATGGGTTGCATTACCAAATGTGGCTGCACCTTTACGGCTACCTACGTACCTTGCCCAAAGGATCAAGCCAACCGTAGTTCATTGACATGAGCTCCATCGAGCTCATGCACCTGTAACCGTATCTGCAACAGCGAACCCAACTGACTAAGTCATATGAACCTCCCTACTACCGTCATACAGATCAATGGCCTTCAACTCGAGCTTGTAGCGGTCACAAGCTTGAGATTCATGCTTCTTCACCCACCTTGTGGCTTTACCTTGGTTCCAATTGCCGCGAATAACTCGACATCTCATCAATATCTTCAACCTGTTCAGTATCAACCCTGGCTACATGATCTCCACCAGGCGTCACATCAGGTGAAGTCTTCACTGATACCGAACCAACTGGAATGGTGGAGTAGCATCAACTTCCACCCGCTGCGATACTTCCTTGGTCTTCGTCCTCTCCACCTGCTAAGAGACGGTAGACTTCAACACTGAAGTCTCATCAATACGTGATATGCTGACTCACCACGATCTTCTTGTTTTCGGGGTCCCATAACCTATAACCTATCATATTTCTTTTGATACCTAAAAACACAAACTTCTTTGCTCACAGATTCACTTTGCCATCTTTGGCACTAAAGGAGGCTGAACTTTCAAATTCCCGCAGCAAACTAAGATCTTGAGCAGCTTTTTCAGACCAAATCTCTATTGGAGCTTTATCTTCTATCGCAGTCGATTTATTTATGAGATGGCTAGTATACACAATCGTCTCAGCCTAGAATGATTTGTCTAATCTTGCATTAGATAACAAACACCAAACCTTCTCCAGTAAGGAATGGTTTATCTCCTTAGCCAACCCATGTATTCCATCTGTAAAGTGAGTACCAATACCAGTATTCTGGCCAAAATGTAGGAATTGGTTCATGTATCTTTCAACATTACCAATGCGTAGCTCCTTGATCTTCCTACCAATCTGCTTCTCCATTATTCCTTTCCACTTCACCAACATATCTAGGGCTTCACACATTTATCTCATGGGATATATCCAACAATGCCTAGATAAATTATCAATAAAAGAGACAAAGTACTTGTGACCTTCAAGGGATGCAGTCTTAGCAGGTCCCTAAACGCTTACGTGAACACAATCAAGAAGACCTTCTGAGTGGTGAGTACTGATGCTGAATTTCACCTTCTTCTTGTCCAGAACGCTGTGTTCACCCACCAAGTTGCAGGTAGCAGCACCTTCCAATGATCCCTTATTTGCAGGAGCTTGCAAAGACTTTTCACCTCCGTGTCCGGGCCTCATCTATTAGACCTGTCTGCAATCATCATCTAAAGAAATAGAAGTCTCCACCTGACCTGTTTCTATACTACCCTTCAAATAGTAGAGATTTTTCCAGCGGACGCCCTTCATAACCACCATTGAGCCTTTGGTCATTTTGAGAAGAACATCTCGTATGGATACCACAAGGCCCAATGCTTCCAAAGCACCAACTGAGATAAGATTCCTTTTGAATTGAGATGCACACCTCACTCCCTTCAATTCTCATACTGTCCCATCAAATATCTTGACAGGACTATACCTATCCCTTCTATATTACACGGATGATCATCATTTATGATCGTGTAACATCCATCTAGCTTCTCAAAAGTAGAAAACCAGCCCCTGTTTGGGCACACATGATAGATAGCTCCTGTATCCAAGATCCCTCAGCATTATCTGAGTAACTAACAGTAGGAGTAGTAACAGAGAGAGAGAGAATATCGATAGTCTGAATCCGATCCATCCGCCTGTAATGTACTAGCTTGAGTACTGACCACCTGTGCGAGATATACCTCGGTCATCAGCTCCTTCTTCTTACCTTTGGCCTTCGGACAATCAACCTTCTAGTGCCCTAGCTCCTTACATAAGGTGCACTGGTTCCTCTTCAGATCTCTAAAGCCTGATCTGGACTTCGATCTTCCCTAATCATCTCTCCCTTCCTATTGGAACTCCTGCCTCTTACCGCCAATGTCTCTGCTATTGTATTCCCCGAAGAAGACAGTTTGTCCTGTCTCCTTACTTCATAACTCACAAGAGCAGTAGACACCTCACTATAATTAAGAGATTTTCTTCTATTTATTAATGTAGAGTAAAGGTCTCATACTCTTCTTGAGGAAGAGAATTCAACAGAATTATCGTCTTATTCTTTTCATCGATCTCCACATCCACATTAACTAGATCTGTAAGAAGTTTTGTGTAGCTATTCATGTGTTCGTCAATGGAGCATCCTCTCTGCATCTGAAAGCGATAAAGCTTACTCTTCAACTGCAACCACGATTTGACGCTTTTCGTCAGATACTTCTTCTCCAAGATCTCCCACAGTTGCTTCGCAGATGTCTCATATAACACATGATACTTGATGTCTTGTGTCAGACAAGACCTGATCAAGCACACGCTGTTCAGTTCATCTTATCCCAATCTTCTTCAGTAGTTAATTCGCGCTTCTTCTCCAAATATAGAGTGTCTTTGAGGTTTGATGCCAGCACATCCATCACCTCACACCTCCACATATCGAAATTGTTTTACTGTCAAACTTCACCACATCAATCCTCAACGAATGTGGATTTACGGACTTCCCCATAGATGTACTACTTCCAACCATCTTCTCAACTGATTCCTTAAACAATGCGAAAAGCAAATGGAGTTAGATAAAACAAACTAGATAAAGATAGGATTTTTACCTCCACGCGAAACCCTCGAAGAGTTTCCAAAATGATATACTCCTCCGAATTGATTCCTCGAGCAATCTACACGCTGTTTTGAGATCGACACACGATCCCACAAATAGTCCCAACGCTGCTCTGAGATCGACACACGATCTCCACCAGACAACAACTGATGCCCTTGGAATCAACACATGATCCCACGCCGAACCTGGGATGCTCTGATACCACTTGTTGTGCGCAAGACAACAACTAATGAGGAATCCACCAACTAGAGACAGATGCAGCCAGAGAAGTACCCAACATGGACAAGAACAAAGAAACAATAGAAATAAGCAATCAACACAGTATTTAACGAGGTTCGGCAACGTGCCTACGTCCTCGGGGCAAGGGAGAGAGATTTTATTGATTCAATAATCAATTACAACTTGTTCCTTACTTCAAGGAATTTCTAAGGAGATTTTCAGGGATTTTTAGGGGTACAATACATGAGGGCTCTAGCCCATATTTATAGTCACAGAGACTCAAGTTTTAGGAAACCCCAATTGGATTCGATCCCAAATAGAAAATGAATCCAAATTTAGAAAGGACAACCAAAACGAGTCTGTCGGTTGACCGGGCGGTCGACTGACCTTTGTCCACGGTCGACCGGACCCAACAGAGAGCAGGTTGCTTTCAGTCGGTCGACCGTGCGGTTAACCGCTCTTTAGCCACGGTCGACCGGGCGGTCGACCGGGATACTCTTGTGCACGTTGTGCACACCGATCGACTGCCCAGTCGACTGGTCCCTCCTCCGGTTGACCGGGCGGTCGACCGAGGTCTTCTCAGGCTTGCTTCACACGTCGTTTCTCGCTCCCTTTGTCTACCGATCTTTGTGCTATCTTCCTCGATCTCCTCGATCTCCTCTCTCCCTACATCGACGTGAGTCGGAGATCAGCAACACAACAGCAAATCGAGATTTGAGGTCAAAGATCAGAAAGAGCTGAGATTGTGCAGCACCGCAGTGTTCTTCTCTCATTCCGTCGCTCCTCTCGCACTCCATTGCTCCTTCCAGTCCATGGAGAACCCACATCAGATCTGAATCTCTTTCGGACTCGACAATTCTCTCTCTATTTTTCTTTCTAAACTTTGAGATAGATGAAATTTGTTATAATTAAATAAAGAATTGTTGAACTTTTGTAATTAAACTTTGTATAAAGAAGATTGTGGTGGTGACAATATGTGGATGAAATTTGTGATAATTTGGGGTTGAATTGATGAATTTGGTTGCGATGAGATGACTTCTGATATTATATAAATTTATGGATGAAATTTGTGAAAATATGTGATGACTCTTTTACTAAAATTTTCTGAAATTTTTTGCTGTAAACTATTTATTTTTCTAAAACTTGTGAAACAATATTTTAATAATTTGATAGTGACAAGGTGAAATTATTTGGGGTAATCGGGTCGGGTAATCAGGTCTAGACCTGTCGCTAATCGGGTTCAGGTATAGAAACCATTGTTCTGAACTCGTGGGTAATCGAATTGGTTCTGGTACCTGTAATGATACCGAGTTCGGGTCTGATAACTACCATACCTACCCAAACCTGTTGACATGCCTGGGAGGGTGAGTATAAATTGAAAAGGAAATAAAAAATAAAATAAATAATGTGCAATATGATAAATTTTCAGCAATTTTATGAGCAAATATTATCAAGAAATTATCATATAAGAATAGATAACAAATAATAAATCTATTAAAAATGACTAGATTTAAAAAAAACAATAAAAATATCTAACTAGTAGAATAATTAAAATAAATTTACCTAGGTAAAAAAAATTGGAAAAAAAATGAAACACCTAGAAGACTTTGTTATGAAAATGACTCAATTGCAATAGGAAGATCTGATCAGGAATGAGAAAATTCATGTTTAACCCTTCTGGTGGAGATGTATTTCTCACCTTTTATTTTCTTTCTTGGTAGCCTCTTCCGTTCTTCTTGGTTAAAAAGTGGAGAGACAAGTTTTGATGATTCCTACATCCTATTTGATCACCGGAATATTTGTTTCTTCTTCATGTCTATTTCATCAAGACTCTCTTCGAGAAAGTCCTCAGATCGTTATCTTTTCGTGCGAGTCAAAATTTACCTGATAAGAAATTTCGTTATTTTAAGACCGTTATAGCTACAACCGCCATTCCCCCGAGCTTCAATCGCCAACTCCTTTGTCATAATCATAAGGTCACCAACTCTCCTTTTTCCCTCTTAGTAGAAAGCTATGACATTATTTTAGGAGGCAATATTACAAAATTTTCAACCCAACCCAACCCAACCCCCCGGCATTCTTTTTAGAGACAAATGTTGGGTCACATTTTTTTTTTTTTGGCTGGGGTGGGAGTTTACAGGCTTGCTACCACCCCTGAATTATTCCTCTCCCCTTCCCTTTGTCTCTGGTTAAGGTGCGCTGACAGTATTTTTTAAAAAAGAAACAAGATAAAGAGTTTAGCAAGTTAGTTGGAATAAATTCTTTGTATTAAGAGTAAAATTCGTTAAGAGTCATTTGATTTTTTTAAAAAAAAGAGAAATCATACAGTACACAGAGGATTAAGCATGGACCCTTCCACCAATGCATTAAGCTAATAGAAAGAGAGAGAATGCATTAGAATGTGGAATGCCTTCATGAAATTAAATTTATCTTATATTTGGAGTTACAACATTCTTCAATTTTTCCAAGGTATATTATTTTGTTAGGTCGGATAAAGTTGAAAGCTTCTCAATGCAATCATCTTCTCCTTGTCAGGGATCAAAGTCACGCCTCAAATAATTGAAGTTATATCATTGTCCATTACATTTGTGAGAGAGAGAGAGAGAGAGAGAGAGAGAGAGAGAGAGAGTAGGTATTGTATGTGATAATGTGCGAGCACCAAAATTTTATTTAATAATTTTCCATACTAAAGTCAATAAGAGAATACTTTACTCATTTGAAATGCTGTTTATTTAATTATGGATCAGTGGCAAACATGATAATAGTGAATTTGTCATGCTCAACATAAAGGAATAATTCTTTTATATACCTGAATTTGGTGGCTATTAAAATGATTTAGTTTTTTTTTAATAGATATGTGTAAATACATATATGTGTGTGGTGTATATCAAAATAACAAAAGTTGGAAACAAA
Organism: Agave tequilana; assembly: GCA_038442645.1. Lineage (NCBI taxonomy): Eukaryota > Viridiplantae > Streptophyta > Magnoliopsida > Asparagales > Asparagaceae > Agave > Agave tequilana. The sequence continues at coordinate 117,772 of JAVJIF010014941.1, forward strand.
GTAATGAAAAATCAGAACCATTTTTAAATACAAGGCTTTGTTTGAAAATTCTCTCAAACTCATTATTTGCATAGGAGCCTCTCTAGCTGTTACACTTATTTAAAATCAGCAGTTAGTTTGTCCTCAATAACTGTGTAATAATATTTTATTTATAAATTTTTTGGTATACTTTTCCTAACTTTGTAATGTTTTATCAATATATCTTTATTTTTTCTAATGTTCTTCTCCCTTTCCATTTTTTTTTTTTAGGCAGGCCTTCTTTACAAGTATTTAAATTCTATGAAATCCGTCAATGTCTAATGTCCCTCTCTCCACCCATCTACTCTTCATTTTCTTTGTCCGACACAATATAGTATAAGCTTCTAAGCTTTGATGGTTTATCAGAGGGTTCTACGGGTGGGGCACATGATTCTGATGGATGGCATGTGACTGGAGTTGATGCGAGACCCCGTTTTTGTCGTGCTGGACTTCTCTTGTGTTTAATGCAACTCTCTTCTGATTGGCAAGTTTTTGATTTTTTTGCACCCACGCATGTATTGGTGTTTTTGTCTTTCCAGAACAACTTATGCCTCTTTTTATGTAGTTCATTTGAGTTGTTTTCATTAAAAACATTTTAATGAAGCACGGGAAACCTTTTTCGGTTCACCGTTCATACATACATACATATATATAGAGAGAGAAACTTGTGTAGTTTCGGAAGGATTCGAGTCCGAATCTTTCCCACTCAAATTTCACCATCTGACATTCGAATACAATATCCATTCTGTTAAAGTTGATATATATTATGTAAAGTATTAAAAAATAAAAACAAGTATTTTGAATATTTTTTATCTATCCATCAAGCGGTGCAAAATGGACGGCCGAAAGTAATAAGTTGGTTAGATCTAGGTCTTTAAACATACAAATTCTATCCGACCATTTGATCATGATCTAAACATTTAAAACCCCTACAAATTAATTTTTGTTATATTTCAAATGTTCTACACCATTAAACTAACCAACTCACTATTTAGATCGTTTATTTCTCCCCTACTTGATGCATTGGTAAAAAATATTTAAAATACTTAATTTTTGATTTATAAATACTTGAAATAATATAAATCAACTGCAATGGAGTGGATCTTATATTTGAATGCCAGATATCGGTATTTGAGTGGGAAGAATTCGGGCTCAAATCCTTCCGGAACTACACAATTTCTCACTCAAATACTGACGTCCAACATTCGAATACAAGATCTACTTCTTTGAAGTTGATCTATATTATTTCAAGTATCTATAAACCAAAAATCAAGTGTTTTGAATACTTTTTGTTCATTCATTAAGCGGCGCAAAATAGACAGCTGAAAGTAGTCAGTTGTTTAGATCAATGTCTTTAGACATACAAATTCTCGATCCGGCTATTTGATCATGATGTAAACATTTAGAAACCCCTAAAAATCAATTTTTATTAGGTTTCAAATGTTCTACATCGTTAAACTAACCAACTCACTATTTAAGCCGTCTGTTTTTCCCTACTTGATGCATGGGCAAAAGTATTCAAGACACTTGATTTTTTGTTATAGATACTTGAAATAATAGATCAACTTTAAGGGAGCGGATCTTGTATTCAAATGTCGGATGTTGGTTCCGGAAAGACTTAGCCTCGAATCCTTCCGGACGGACTCGGCCTCGAATCCTTCCGGAAGGCCATACATACATATATATATATACATACATACATATACATATACATATACATACATACATACACACATACATATACACACACACACATATACATATACATACATATACATATAGATACATATACATATATATAATGGTATATGTAACTCAATCGCCAACTGAGAGAGTTCCTCAGCCGGCGGTGATGTGGCCGAATCTATCCCACATATAGGTGGCTGAGTGTAGGCGCTAAAAAATTAAAAAAATTTCACTTAAAGAATCATCAATTAAGTTGACCAAAATACTCCCAATTTCTCTTCTACACTAACAAAAATTTATCCACAACAAAAATTTACCGAAAATATTTGTAATTTAAAGAGAAATTTCTGTTGAATTTATCTTCAATTATAAATTTTCTAATTCTCTTACATTGAAAATATAGAGGGAAAAAAGACTGGATCAAGATGATGTGAAAAAAAAGTAGTAGTAAAAGGTAAAAACATGCAGCAAACCTAAAAATTGATCGTAATATATATATTTTTTATTGTTTATTTCATGTTATTTTCAATTCATATAGGTTTAATAAAAGAAACTGAAATGAATAGAAAAATGAAATTTGATGTATTTTTGTATTACAAATGTACAGTATAAAAAAATAATAAAATACAATAATTAATGATTTATTTTGTAGATATTTTATAAATCAGATATTCTCGTAACTGCAATAGTATTTGCAGACTGGTTGGATAATATTTCATGCAATTTTTAGTGAACTGCAATTATGGTCGGTCTTGGTACTAAAAAATTATTTATTTTCAATGTATATTATAAATGGGATCAAGGTCGCAGTACACGTATATTCAAAAATATAACCAAAAGAATATATTGGCATAGCGACCATATTCGCAGTCATAGTATAATAAAATTTTCAATCAATTATCATGAATGCGACCCTAACCGCAGACCTTTTTTAGCACTACGACCATGGTTGTAGACTTAATATAATATAACTTCTAATATTATATCACGACTGTAACTCTAATCGTATTCCTTATTCGCATAGAAATAATAAATGAAATATGTTATTGTTTAGCACTGTGACCACGGTCGCTGTTCTTATTCGTATGCCATATGTAATAGAATTTTGATCGTTTATTAAATGCAACACAAGGCACAGTTCTAGCAACAATCAGACTTAACAAAGTAGATTAGCCCTAAGACCGTGAGAGTAGCCCGCGTATATCACGTCTTATAAAATACTATATTAATTACTCTGACCTAATTAAAGTAATTAATATCCTGTTATCGTGATACAACAACAGTCTCAAAAAAGAAGTGCAATAAAATAAACTCGATAAAGAAAAGATGTGCACCATACAAAATCTAAATATATAGGAAAAATATTTTATAAAAAACTAATTTGTATTTCACATAATAAATCTCTGAAACAAAAAGAAACTCTTTGGATTCTCCTGCTATAACTGCTTCAAATAAATATTTAATTTCTTTTATCACTTCTTCGAAAACTCAACCGTCACCTATAACACTTATTATTACTATTCATGTCATTTCAAAATATTGGCATTTTTATAGTGCTTATAACTAATATATTATCTCATATCTAATAAAGATATTTGTGCTCTTCTTTTTCAATTTAATTTTCAACTTTTCTGAAATAATTCATTTTGAATCATGTCTTCCCTATCTTCTTCCTCTGAACACTCAGATTTTAACTTCAACCATTCTCCGCCGGTCCTCTTTCTTCAGGGGATTCTAATAAATCTGATAGCAATATAGACTTCACTCCTTTTGACTATCTCACTACATCAAATAATATTTTATCTGATCCTCCTCTTCATGAGGATGATGAAGTTTTCATGGGGCCTAGTGAGGAGAAACTTATTCCTCTTTCACTTTATAAAGACATGCTTGATGAAAGTATGTCCTCTAATACTGAAGGCACGCTTTCTTTGAGCATATCCTCTGTAGGTTCTTCTCAACACGATCGGAAGAAGAGCTTGATACAGATGATCCATTTTGAGAGTTTATCAACGAACCAAAGTACCCTCAAAGGAGGAAGAAAGTGAAGAGGACAGTGAGCCGGTTGATGAGGGAGAAGAGAGAAAATAAATAATGAATAGGAAGACAAGAGAATGAAGACGATAAATCAGCTTATGATGACTAGGATTTTCTGCTTTTCTGATATTTACATTATTTTTGTCTTCTATTAAGAGCTTTTAATGCTCTTTTTTGTAAGGTTTTTTCTGACCATATTATCTTTTAAATAAATTTTACTTTTATCTAAAAAATGATCTTCTATATTTTTAAAATACATGTAAAGTATGTTTCTTTCATGCATCGCAGTAATCACAAGACTTCTAAGTGATTTTCTTATACTACTGCTACAATGGTCGCGGAGCTAATATATTGCACGCAAAAATTGTTATCATATGATAAGAATTATAATAATTTACTAAAGAAAATGTAAATCTTTTATTAAAAAGTTAACTATGGTCGCACTCTGTAAATCTAAATATATAGTTATTATTTTTGCATCTCAACTGCGACCATGATCGTGGTACTCAGATAATAATTACTCTCAACTAATAGAACTGTGATTATGATCGCAATATATAATTAACTATATTTATATATGAAACTGTTACCACCGTCGCGTTCCTAACAAAACTAGTTTGATCGATGTGCATTCAATCAAGTTAAAAACAGCGACCATGGTCGCCGTTCGTAGTTAACTATATAAACAAATGATACTGCGATCATGATCACAATCCTCTCAATCAGTATATTTCATTATATATCAAAAATTAAAAAACTGCGATTACGAACGCAGTGCGTAACACAAATACAAAGTTTACAAAATTCTTCTTATTATATTTCTTATGGTCGCACTCTGTATATCTAGAGTTATTATTTTTGCATCTTAACTTCGACCATGGTCGTAATACTCAATAATAATTACTCTCAAGTAATAGAACTGTGATTGTGGCCATAGTATATAATTAATTATATTTATACATGAAACTGGGACCACGGTCGCAGTCCTCACAAAAATAGTTTGATCGCTGTGCATTCAATCAAGTTAAAAATAGCGACCATGGTCACAATCCGAAGTTAACTATATAAACAGACAATACTGCGATCATTCGCAATTCTCTCAATTAGTATATTTCACTGTATATCATAAATTGAAAAACTGCGACTACAGATGCAGTGTGTAATATAAATACAAAGTTCTTCTCATACGTGAAAAAGAGACAAACAGCCACAGTGAAGAACAAATATATAAAATCATAAGTAAACTGCGACTATAGTCGCAGTCCTTATTCACCGCTGTTTTCCATTGATTTTGCAAAAGGGAAAACTTACAAAAAATATCGAGGAGCTAAACTACAAGTATTCTAAAAAGATTACAAGTAAATCTCCTTTGAGATTCTAGAGAAGTGTGCCGATAGGAGTCTGGTTAGCGCGCGACCACTTGGTCCCTTTGACGATGCGATCGATGGGATTCCCTTCTAAGCTGGTTCTGGGAATCGGAGAACAGAAGGTTGGTAGAACCCTCTTGTTACTTCTCAAAACCGCCTTCACTTGGGAATTCCTTCTCGCCTAGTTCCGGAGATTCCTTGAGAGAGAGGAAGATCTTAGGGTATCAGCACCTGATTAGAAAGTAGTTCTCTGAATTCTTGAAAGTAAGAGAATAAGTCTCTGTTTAGCTGTCTCTCTCTGTGCGTCTTTTTTGCCTGTGCGCGTGTGTGTCTATGCGTGTCTCTTCTTGTACCTCTGGTGGGCTATTTATAGGGAGAGCAGGGGTATAATTGTCCCTTGAAAATCCAAAAAGATTGAGTCAATCTGTTTAAATCTGAAAAGTAGCCTTACTGCGAGGCTAGAATCAGCTTCTGCAAAGTTAAGAATAATAGGTAGCGTCGATCTCCTGATCTGTTTTGATTCTTTTCAAATAATTAAAGATCTCCCTTGATCTTCTTACTTGTTTTAGGAGAGTCAAGAGATTGTGGCAAGCAACTGCCAAATTTGATCTCAGATTTGATTTTGAATAGATTTGATCTCATCTGGAGATTTGATTGGTTAAAGGTGACCATAAAAGACCCACAACGAAGTTGCCGCGTTGACCTTGCAGTGGAGCTGGAAGGAGCATCTGGCGAAGTCAAAAGAAAGCTCTTCAGCGGAGCTGGATAAACATCTGTGGCGAAGCTACTATCCTTCTGCGCGGTTGCGTGTGGCTTCAAGCGAAGCTAACTCTCTGCGGAGTTAACTGAGCATTTCAGGCAAAGTTGTAAGTTAGCTCCCTGATAGAGCTTTGTTCGGCTTCAGGGCGAAGTAGGACAAACTTAGCCTCTCAGGTGAGGCTATCCCCTTGGGCTCATATGATACTAAGTGTTAAGCTAACTTAGCATCTTAGACCTGCTTAGGTCTCTTCAAAGACAATCTGGGCTTACTGTCTGCTTTACTGGATCAGTAGAGTTCAAGTTGCTGATTTGTCCCACGGAGATGGGTACAGAACTGGTCGTCAGCTTGTCTATCACTTGCCTTTTGTAAATATCAACATGTTTAGATATTGTTCAGGCCAGTCAAGAATCTTGTCTTTTTTAGAGTGTCAACAAGACCCCCTTCAAAGTTTTCGAAAGTCTGCAATGGAATGGTTCAGGCTTCGAAATACTTTGAATTGCTTTGATTGATGGTATGTGAAGTACGAACGTCGCCATGGTGGTTGAGTTTAGCTTCGCCTTCAATCCTGCTTCTGGATTGGAATAAGTTCGCCGAGGAATCGTATAAATTCGCGACTCTGAGTAGCTTCGCATCTGTATAGCTCCGCGTTCGAGCCTCCCGGAGTAGATTCGCTTCAAATTGGTCTTGGAACGTCGTTCCTTTCCCGAGGCCAACTGCCTTTTGGCTAGTTTCGAGAAGGACTGCCCCTTCTTCGAGGTTAAAATAACCTCTCTTGTATTAACGAGGAAGATCATTGCTTCCTCGTGCATTTCTAAGGGAGACTATTCCTTTTCTCAAGGCTCAGTACTTGAATACCTTAAATTTGCTCGCGCTTCCAAGCTTGAAGCAGCGGCAGTGCGATCAGGCCATGAGGCCTCTTCATGTCATCTCCTGGTTGTTCAGAGAAGTATACTCAGATCTTTGAAATAGTGAGGTGCCCACTCTGGTCATTAATCGGCCAAGAACTGGTGAGTCTCGGTCATCCAGAGATTTTACCAATGGACTAATGACTTTAGGGAGTTTATCTCCCTTAATTTAGCTTTATTAGCTGCCTCAGGGATTGATTTCTATTGCTTTCATTTTGTATCTGACTGATTTGTAGAGAAGGGCTTCAGCCCTATTTCCCAGCTTCCCGGCGAAGCTATCATTTTCACTTGATCAAAAAAAGATCATTGCATGCTTGCCTGTTAAGTTCGCCACATAGGCAAGAATTGGGACTTAGTCTCTTCAAGTTTGAGCCAGTTTTGTCATATAGGTGGGGCTAAAACTGCGTCCCTCTGGATCAGTCTGGCTTAGCCATATAGGCGAGGTTAGGACTTGGCTTATGCTGAGCTAGCCCGTCAATCACTGTGCAAGCGAGGCTATCTTCTGCTTAATTGAAATCATCCTTAAAGCGCAACTGGATCGGATATAAATTGCTTCGCCCGAGGAACTTGACTTAGCGTATCACGCTTGCATTTTTCTTTGATTTACTGCTAACTTGTTTCCAGTTTGTATTGCAGTGAACTTTGCTCGCCAGTCTTTCAATTTGATGAAAGTGATCAGAGACTTGCCTCTTGATCTTCTGGTTGAAACTTTAATCCTAAGTAGGAGGAACAAACTGGGGTAGCTGATGCGTGTTCCCAAAATAGGTTGGCAGTCGCTTATCCGAGATGATCCAATTCGAGAAGGGGCTGGTAGTCGCTTATCCGAGATAATCCACTTCAGGCAAGCGGACGTCACTTGTAAGGTCTCGGATCCTTCCTTTGCCAATTTTTATCAAAGAAGATCAGACTTTCTGGTGGCAACCGGTCCTTTGCTAATTTTCATCAAAGAAGATCCAGCTTCTTGATGGCAAAACCTACCGTTATGCGAAAGATTACAGCCTTGTGCAGGAGGAAGACCTTCGTGTCCAGTTAGTTTGGCTTGGAAGTAGATAGACCACTTGTATACCTTTGGAGCAATGATTCGGTTGTACGAACCACCTTGATGTAGCGCCAATGTATTTTCCCTTTGAGTCAATAAAAGTTTATCTTGTGCTGTTTATCTGCTTTGTTTACCTCCTTTTTGATCCGAGAACACCTGGAGTGGACTGACGGAGCTAAACTTCCTACGAAGTTAAAAATAGAATCCTATCTGAATCAGGAATGAGCTTCTAGTGAAGCTAGCATGAATTTTCTGTGAAGTTCGAGCTTTCAGCAGGGTTAAGGTTCATCTTTCGACGAAGTTACTCAAACGTTGCATGAAGTCGATGCTGAACTCACGGCAGAGTTAGCCCTTAGTGGGGCTGAAGTACGCTTCTTGGGAAGGCGCTTTAGGCGCCGTTTCAAATTAATTTGAAATGACTGCCTGCGCTCCTTTCGAGGAGGCGACATTTAGGCAGTCGTCAGCCTATAAAAGCCTGATCGGGCTGAAAGAGAAGGCACCACTTCTCTTTGAATTTTCAGAGCACTCTGACTCTCTTCTTCTTCTTCCTCCTTCGTTTGGAATTTCAAGAACTTCTTCTTCAGTTCTCCGATGGCTCCCAAAAGACGGGCAGGAAAAGAGGTAGCAACTTCTACGACAGAGGGTCCTTCTCCTCCTCCGGTCATCGAACGACCTATCGCGGGTATGATCTTTCCCTTTTGATCAGAAATTTTCATCTCTCTTTTAAAGCCAATTTCTGGCTATCTTCCGATAAATCTAGAGCGATCAATCATGATCTGGTGATCTTAGGGAGTTCAATTCCCTGAATTTCCTTTGATTTCTTGATTGGGAATCTTAAAACCAAAGGGTCTCTTCTTCAAGCTTCCAGGCGAAGCTATCCCATAAGCGGTTCACATCCTATTGAATGATAGGCTGCGAAGCTAACCTTTGGTGTAACTGAAAAGGACCTTAGTGCCCTTAAAATAATTTTTAGGCAGCAGTATCTTTCTGACGAAGTTAGCCCCTGCGGCTTCGTCGCGTTCTGTTATTCGAGGTCAAGCTTCCAGAGCGAAGCTAATACTTGGATATTTTCCTGCATCCTGCCTTCGTGTGGAGTTATGCTGCAGCTGCGAAGCTAAGCTTCTGGATGAAGCTATTGTTAGGCCAGCTTCGCTCGGAGAGCGAAGCTATGCCTTAACAAAAATTACATTCTTGTTTTAGCTCTCGTTTGGCCGATGAACTAATCATACTTTCTCCTTATTTTTGCAGTGCACTATACTCTGGTCCTCTGAACAGTCTCTTTGGCATAGCCAGGTGGCTAGATGGAAACGTTAACTTGCAGTTTCAAGGGCAGGCTTCACTATTCAGCGAGCGAAGCGCTCCTGCTTGGGATGCACTTATTCATGGTGGGGATCAGCGCACCATGAGAAGCATCTTAACTACTGCTCCCCTTGAAGATTCTGACCGAAGAATCTATCGAAAGCCCAGCTTCATGTTCGGAGATGCAGCACCGGACAACGATCACCAGCTGCTAGCCGGAGAGGGGCAGTGAATTTTCAAATTGGATGGTGAGAAGTACTATCTCCCATCTAGCAAGCGGCATTTTCCCTTGACTTGGACTACTGACTCCATTCACGTAGAAAAGTTAATAATTCCGTCCCCTGGTTACACAAGGGCGGGTCCTCCTCGCTGCATATTGGGTCTCCATCCTGGGAATGTACTTCCAAACATCCCAGTGGGAGAAAACCCCGCGGTGGCTCAGACCTTTGGAAATCAGTTCTTTAAAGTTTGTGGCAATTATCCAGCCACTGATTTCAGGACCCCGTGGTGGATTCACCCTCCCAAGGCATGGTGGAGGGACTTGACTTTATATGTCCTTGCTCATTTTGAGGAGGATCTGGAGAGGCTGGGACTTTACGAGGCCGTCAGGGCGACCTGTTATGATATTCAGATAAGCGTAGCGAACTTCTACGCCATCTTTGAGTTGTACTGCCCGGCTACAGGGACCTTCTTTACCCCCTATTGGCGAATTGGGTATGGCTCTGCACGAGATGTGGGAAGTCTCTGCTCTGCCTTTGGGGTCTCTCCCATATGATGAATATTTTCCGTGCGAGGCCGAATTGGCACTTCTGGAGAAGCAGGAGCCCGCCTTGTTTGGGACTTATCGGGATTGATGTGCCACCTCTACATTTGCTCCAGCATGCATGGGAGCCATAAGGGAGCTTCATGCAGTTTGAAGAGCTGGGGAAATATTTGTTCCCTGACCTGGAAGGTACTCCTGAGGCAGCTCATTATGGAGTTGCAGATGAAGATATCTTTCACTGGATGCAAGAGCACTCTCAAGGGGATTTGATTCTGGAAGAAGATGACGGACCCTATGAGAAAGGCGATATTCTTCGGAGTTTCCACCACCAGGCTCGTCGACCGATGTCCCGGAAGGCACTTCTGGCTGGTTTATTAATGGTCTTATTGAAGAGATATGTGGTGCCGTCCTCGTCTGGCGATGTCATTCATTCGACTGTCTTATTGCCTGCTGTTCGTCTAGTCCATGGTCGTTCTCTTGGACTTCTTCCAGCCATGGTGTACTGTATTCAAAGAGACCTTCGTGGATTGACGGAGGCTTTCTGTAGGCACCAGCAACGAAGCGGGGAAAGGGGACTATCTTGCCTCGCGACGGACCAAACCCCAGAATAGGTTTGCCATATACTTATTTGATGGCCTGGTTTGCCCTTCACTGCCCTTCCATTATCCAGGCCGGAGAGGAGTCCCCAGAAGGTGTTCGCGTGGCGCTTGTCCGTCGATTCGAGGGGTGTTCGTGGTCGAAGACTTATGTGTCTGCGGTCCGTAAACTGCTATGCCGTCATGACGTTTATAGCCTTTTTGGATGCTTCCCTTCATTCGCGATGCAGGCTATGGTGAAGAATTCAAGGATGTAGGAGAAGGGCAGACGTCATTGAGTCGGGGAGTCTTCGAATAGCTGGTTAGCATCCGACCATCACACTTGTTGTATAGAAGTGGGGACACCTGTTACCTGGAGCCCTATATTCTGAGTCGGTTTGCCCGTCAGTTTGAGTATGACCAACTGTATGTAGGCAATCCAAACAGCAGTCTGGGCTTTATGGGGAGCCTCATCGATGGAGCTCGTGCCTGGCGGTTCTTCATTACTGGCTATACAGAGGCGTGACTGTGCACGCCGCTAAGGACTCCGAACCTTCTGACGACCCTCGGATTCTGTCAGTGGTATAGAACTTCGAACTCCATACCCACTGGATTTTCTATTAATTTCTTTGGTGTAAAGTTAATCTCCTAGCGGCTGAAGCGGAAGGTCACTGAGAAGAGCGAGGGTAAGAGGGCCCGCGTTACAGGCCTCAGGGAATTCATTTGCGTTGATGATAGCGAAGCCTCGGATGCAGGAAGTCCTCGCTTTGAAGCGGATACAGGTGCGGAGGCTCCAGCAGCTGCTTCTGGTGGGGTGGGTACGGCCCCATGGAACATGTTGATGTGGAAGAAGTTGAGGAAGAAGATCCTGACGTCCACTTCAAGCGAAAGCGGGAAGTGGATCTCGTAAGAAGAGGGTAGTGAAGAAGCCTCGTCGTTACGCTCCTACGGTTATTACAGAGGGCAAATCATCTGCAGTGTCTCTTCCTCCTAGTCCATTAATCATTAGGTTGTCGGCTCCTAGGCAGACTGCTGGTAAAGCTGCTCCGGACCCGGGTAAGACCAGCTCCGTTCTTATAATATACTTCTTATGTGTTCCATATAGCTCATTGTTTACTTTATGATTCAGGAACTGAGGCGGTGAGAAGGCCGAGAGCTGAGGCTGCCGGAGAACAGGGGGAGCATTATGATCCCCTTTTACTTATAGAGAAGGCGATGAACCTGGCTATTTCGCCGTCTCGAAAGAGTCTGGAGGCGATGCGGCTGATGTAGGTTCTTCGGGTGCTGGGACTTCAAAAGGAAGTCCCATAACTTCTAACTCTTTTGGTGGACCACGGAGGGTTCGGCAAGTGAAGGTGGCCGGCCATTCATGTTGATTCTGCCAAAGATTTTCCAATGGAGCCTGCAGGGATTGATGCAGCCGCTAAGACGATTGAAGCGACATCATCTTTTGATAGTGTTTCGACCTTTTTTACTCCTGCTATTTATTATGCCTGCTTAAACAAAGTCTTTCTGCAGGTGTTTCACCTCTGGGTGCATCGACTTCAAGAGAGCCAATCCGTCTCCCTGAGGGACCAGGGGTGCAGTAAGTACTTCAACCGCAGCGGATGCTGCCAAGTTGGATGCTTTGTTTCACGGGTTGCCCTCTTATCAGCCTGAACCAGCCAGAAGAAATGAAATTGAGGGAACGGTAGTCATGGAACCAATCTCACTTCCAACTATATCAATGAGTGAGATACCATTGGTTTCGCCAGTGCCGCCTATCTTGCCTAGCGCGGAGCTGAAGGTGATTACTAGTCCTACTTCTTTAACATTGGTGGTTGAGCCAGCCTTCCCAGAAATAGTCACTAGTCCTACCTCAGTTGTGGCTGGTGTACTGGTCTCGATGAGGACTCCTCTGAGATCACCAAACACCTCGTGTTGCTGCAGCCAGTGCTTCTATTATTTGCTCCATAGTTATGCCAGTGAAACCAGTGGAAACTCTGTCTTTAGGGCTGCTCGTTGTCAGGAGTAATTGAGGCCGAGAACGAATTCGTGACTGAGTTAATCGACAGCTTTTATAAGAGCTTGAAGCGATCCATTGCTTTAGTCTTGAAGGGCTCGACTACCTCATTCGTTGCTTTAAAGGTGGTTTTCTCCCGAAGCATTGACAGTATCCGAGACTTTGGAGGGGATGACCAGGCCGCCATATTGGAGCTTCTGGTGACAGACTCGAGAGGGATGTGGACGAATGGCGCCGTCTTAGCCATTCAGATCTGGAATATTTGGTTAACGAACAGCTTGCGCATTTTGTTGCTCAGATGCATGAAACTCATCTCGCTACTCAAGAAGCTGCTAAGGCAATTTCTTCTAATTTGAAATTTTTGGAGACAAGAAAGTAGAGCTCGGGGATACCATAGACGCTTCCAGCAGTACTCTTCTTGACGCTGAGGATAAATTGAAAAGGCCAAGGAAATGATCAGGAAGGCTAATCTCCTTTTGTCAAAGGCTGAACCAGTGCGTCTTGAAGAGACTGCCCGGCTTGAATAGCTTAAAGCCCAGAATGATGAAGTCTTACGGCAGGAGTTAGCACAGAGGGCAACCTTGTTGAAATTGAAGCTCGCTTGGCTCAGATGGCGAGCTTTAATGAGGCCGAGTTGAGATCGCAGGCGCTTATCAGGGCTGCTGAAGAGAGGAAGACTAGGCTGGCCACTCTTGAAGAACAGATCAAGTCATATGAAGCACCATCATAGCTTGTAGTCTGTGCATTCATGTATCCCTCTTTTGGAATCAATAAAAAATGATTTTATTTATGACTCGCCTGTTGCTTTTCCAACTTTTTTATCTTCTGAATTCTTACTTTCAAGTTGTATCGCAGCCATTTGAGAAAATAGTCCTTATGGACTAAAAATTGGGATGGACTTGGAAGAAATTGTCAGATTATTATTAACGTGACAACCAAAGAAGTCCACTAAAGACTGAGTGGGACTCAGAAACTTGCTGGGGAGCTAGGAAGTGAATCCCATAAAAGATCATATGTCAGAGGTGTAATGTTAACGTGACAAAAAGAACTTCGTAGGAATTCAGAAAGCAATTTGTCAGAGGTGTATATGTGAACCTGACAAAAAGATATGCCAGAGGTGTAGTGTTTAAACGTAGCATGAAAAGGTCTCGTTTTCACTGAGAAAATGAGGAGATCACTGTCATAGGTTTAATATTAACTTAATAACGAAATAGATGCCAGAGGTGTAGTGTTAAACATAACATAAAAAGGTCTCATTCTCATTGAGAAAAACGAGGAGATCATGTCATAGTTTAATGTTAACTTAACAGCGAAATGGATGCCAGAGGTGTAGTGTTAAACATAGCATGAAAAGGTCTCGTTCTCACTGAGAAAAATAAGGAGATCACTGTCATAGAATTATAGCGAGATTCCGCCCCTATCAGAGTCCTACTCAGATAATAAATGGCCTGTTCGTGACCATTGTCGTCTTTTTGAGCAAGCAGGGTACCAAGAGATTGGTCCATAGCTTTCACATAAAGTAAGAACGGTTTCCCTGATGTGGGAGCCACTATGACTAGAGGTTTTGTGAGATATCTCTTGATATCCTCGTAAGCTTCCTGACAAGCTTGATACCATACAAAGGAAACACCCTTTTTCATGAGTCGGGTGAACGGTTGACAGCGGCCTGAGAGATTTGCAATGAATCTTCTAATATAAGCCAGTCTATCTTAAAGCCTCTAAGCTCTTTGAGATTCCTAGGTGGATGCATGCTCTGAATGACTTTGACTTTGTCTGGGTCAAGATGAATTCATTTTGATGTAACATAAATCCAAGGAACTTACCACTCGAAACCCCCAAAAAGATTTTGTCGGATTCATCTTCAGCTGATGAACCTGCATTATGTCGAACATTTGTTCTCAAGTCACGAAGATGGTTACTCTTATTGCGGCTTTTGACAGCAATGTCGTCGACATAACATTCTACCGTTTTTCAAAGATGATCGTGAAAAATTGTGTTCATTGCCCGCTGATAGGTTGCTCCGGCGTTCTTTAGTCCGAAGGGCATTACAGTGTAACAGTATACCCCCAATGGTGTCCGGAACGAAGTATGCTTCTCGCCGTCGGGATACATCTTAATCTGATTGTAACCTGAGAAGCCGTCCATGAAAGACATTCTTTCGAATCCACAAGTATTGTCAATCACGACATCGGTGATGGGCAGTGGGAATTCATCTTTAGGACAAGCTGTATTGAGATCATGGTAATCGATGCAGATTCGTATTTTCCTATTCTTCTTAAGGACGGAAACGATATTAGCAACCCAATCTGGATGTTGTTCCTCCTGTATGAAGCCACATGCAATGAGCTTATGTACTTCGACTTCAATAGCCTCTATAATGTTCGGGCGAAACCGACGTTGTTGCTGCTTGACTGGCTTGGCATCAGGTTTGATATTCAGACGATGCATGGCTACTTGTGGGTCAAGTCCGGGCATGTCTTCGTAGTTCCATGCAAAAACATCTATATACTCCTTTACGAGTATTATTAGTTTTTCTTTTTCATAAGTGATAAGCTTTCACTTATAAAGATGGTTTAGGGTGATCTTGACTACCCAAGTTGACCTGGATCACTTTGTCTTCAGTAGGTGGTTCCCGCTATTCAAATCGCTTTTCTATTGGAGGTCTAATTGTTGAGCCCATGGTTCCTTGTCAGTAGCTTCCGCTAAGTCATATTAACGGTAAGATTTTTGAACATCATTCCCACTCTGACATTTAGGTCCTACTCGAGGAAGAGGCAGAATGTGATGGAGATCGTTTTGTCATCCTTAGACTGCACCGTTGCTGGTGGTGTGGGTGTAACGTATCCAACCCCCTACGTGTATATCATAGTAATTTGCAGGTTTCCCTCTCGGTACAAAGTTGCGCAGCAAACTACGTCTTCCTTTTCTGAAATCAAGCCTTTCCCACGCTTCAGGTTGTACCCCATTTTCTTCATCATCTGGTGCGCTGGCCGTGCATAGTGAAAAAATTGTGGGGTGTTTGAGTCTGAACTTGAATCTGTGGCTGTGGACCCTCGTGATTGGGCTTTACCGAATATTATTGGTAACTGACCTTCTTCGGATGGAGGGATCACTAAAACGGCCCCTTCTACATATTCCATGGGTGTACCGGATGCACTTGGTTTACGTAAAGACATATGCAAAGAGCTATCCGTAATGGATTCAAATAACCCAACACTCACAGGATAATCAAAGAGAATATTATCATTAATTACCCATTCGCCCTCATCTTCAGGAGGGGTGTTACATTGGGGATTATTAAGACATGCTATAATTGGTTCACCAATCAAAATGGCTGGCATGTCTGCTTCATATTCTGAATCCGCCTCATTGCCACTATCATCATCGTCTGGCAATGATTCTTTCGATGTTTCACCGGTCTCTTGATATAGGGAGCGTCAGTAAAGTAATTTTTCACCCCTTTGAATGGTTGCTTTTCAGCGAAGACAGTTCGTACTGTTGCATCATCTTCAACATATTTGAAGCACTGGTGCAGAGTGGAGGGAACGATCCAGTTGGCGTGGATTCACGGTCGTCCTAGTAGTAAGTTGTATGACGTGTCAGCGTCAATGACATAGTACGTCACTCTGACTTCAGGCTCCTGATTCGGCAACAGAGTCGAATTTTCTCAAGTGGATTACTACTTCCAGCATTAAAATCGTATATTGTTGTAGTGGTTGCGGACACCTATATAGTGGTATACCGAGGAAGTAGAGGAGCATTTGGGAATAATGCTGAGTGCAGACCCCGATCAACCTGTACCCTTTCAATGCATGTTGAACCGATGTATCCGGTGTAGTACAAAGGTCGATCGTGCTTGTTATCCTTGAGAAGCATATCTTCTACTGTGAAGGTAATAGCAGGTACTTGATTGTACATGATGGCATTCAGGGCAAGAAGACTGAGCGTCATCTTTAGGGATTTCTGGCATATACGTCAGGAATGATTCTTAATTAGCTAGTGCATCTCTAAGTGCTTCTCTTGTCTCTTTTGAGAGACGAAGGAGCTCGTGTATGGTAATACGAGCCAGGATATTAGCCAGCTGGGCCATTATATCAAAACGAAAGGGTGTGTCAAGCCCTGGGTCTGAAGGCTTCTTCAGGACAAAGTCGAACCAGACTCCCCTTAGCTTCTCGTTTCCCTTGGTTGGAACTGAAGCGGGTGCTGGTACTTGTACTGATGTCGTCTGCTATTTGTCTCGTCAGTAGCTTTCTCACACTATTTTTAAGTATGATTTTCCGGTTCGAGTACCTGTTGGCTGAGGTACATCAGCTCGCGTTGTGCAAGCGTGCTTTTCTCCTTCAGAATCGCTGAGAGAAGCTGATGTAAGATTGTCATCGTCTGGCAGGATGGAGATGACATTGCAAGATTTGCCCTTCGACTTGGACTTCTTTGAATCCCATTGTTCGTTTTGGACAAGTCTGGGTGTATCCACATGATTTCCCCTGTCTCCAGTGTCAAGGGAACAAGACCCTTATTATCTTGAGTTTAGCTGCAGGATGTTTGACTTCCAGTCATGGTGCAGAAATTGGATAAGTCCCGTCAGGAGCTATGACCTTTGGGTTTTGCCGAACTCGAGGGTCACCATATTTGCAGTGACTTTCTTTTACTCTGACTTCAGCGTCAGGACTCCGGCGTCGACTAGAGCTTGAATTCTGTCCTTAAGGACAAAACAC